>QVRM01006262.1:0-175717 GCA_003439945.1 Dermanyssus gallinae | reverse complement strand
ACTGGACGAATCTTACCGCTCCTAGATTAATCGGCATATCATCCCGTCAACAATATATATATATATATATATATATATATTTTTTTTTTTTTTTTAAATCTATCTATAGGTTGCTCTTAGTAAGCCAAACACGCATAGAATGGTGGCTCTAAATCGAAGCCTTGCCGTGGCCCGAACACTGCCCGGGGATGCGACTAATTCGCACGACGACAACGGCGTGCCAAGATGTAACGTCCCGAACGGATGAAACGAGGACAAGCGAGTTGTTTTGAAGCGGGAACGTCCGAGGTCCCGGCTCTAGCGCTTCCCTTGAAGCAAGCTTGGCTCTGAGGTGACCACAGTAGTGGAAGCAGTAGCAGTTGTAGCAGTCCGCGTTTGCAATGGGCAATTGCATCTGACACTTCTGCGCACAGAGCGCGACATCTGCTCGGCATTCGGGTGGTGTGAGAGTGAGGGCAAGCTACGAGTATTCAGAAGCTACGAAAGCGAGTAAAAGTTGGTTGCCGCATGCTGACTCTGATTCTCCCTCGACTGTTGTGTTGGGTGAATGGGAGGCGACCGATTCCCACGGCCCTCGGCCGCCCGCAAACAGCGCCGCATGGCGGTTGGCGATCCGTTGGGGACCAAAGAAGCGGCGAGGATTTATGGACCGACCACGACAGCAATGAAGGGCGCCTGACGGACAGCATAGTGATGCTTCTGCTCACGATGCTAAGCTGCTTGCAAATTGTGCACACCTTCTTCGTGCTGTGGCCTATTGCCTTTTCCTCCGGACGGGGGATAGAAATAGAGCGTATATATAGTGAGAGAGTAGCGGGCCCGTGTAGAAACGTAGAGGGTAGAAGACACCCCGCGGTAAGTAGACGAATGAACCGCCAGCGAAATGGATACAGGCGACGGCACATTGCGTCGCGATTGCGCCCGCGTTTTCAGTTCAGCCAGATACATTCTCGGCTGCTCGAGGATTCAGCTGTAGCAGCCAAGCACAACATTACATCGGTTGGCGGCGTCAATGGAGGCTCAATGGAAGCTCGGAACCCTCTGGAAAGCCTTGCGAGCGACCAGTCCGGAAGGGGAAAGTCATCATCGCATCGTCATATCAGGCTAACCTGCATCTGCTTTGGCAGTGGCTTCGGCCAGAACCTCGTCGTCCATCTAATCGAAATAAGGCTTTCTTCTGATAGGAAAGGGAAAACAACAGAGTTGTGGTCGCGCCGGAATAAGTCAAGTTTTGGTGAGAGTAAACTGTTCTTCACGACTGATGGAGTAAAAGCGGCGGGCAAAAACGTAGTTAAAAAAACAGGTTGAGAAGCTACCGAACACAGTCATGTGCACGTGCGTTCCTAGAGCAGTGTCTCAACTGCATGGCTGAAAGCTCGGGCACGAATTGCGTGTAAGGCCGTATTACATGAGAATAACCCGATCCGCTACACTTTATTCACAGTCAATACAAAACTACACATTTCTACTAAACTTTTCATGAAAAATCCGTAGCACACATGAATCATCGTTAGATATATTTTCTATACATATAAGCGTATAGTTTCTTTAAATTGGTAACATGCTATTACTCGTTGTTGGGAAACAAACTTCTATTCAAAACCCACACAGCTTGCTTCTAAACAGGGGGGGGCGGCCGTTTCTATGTATGTATAATATTTATATAATATGCTCGACCTTTCCGTCAATCTCAATGAGTCTCTTCACGGTGAATCGCTCGTCTCCCAACAATTCTCAACGTTAGAGTTGGTCGAACAGCGGTCGAAAAACTTGTTTTACTGGCGCCTCCAGTGTGGCTGTGAGTAATCTTAAACATTTGCCACAAGTGTTTGGCTAAAAAACTGTCAGAGAGGCATCCCTCGAGACTGGCCAGGAATGTCGGTTCTCGGACTCTACTGTGATCATATGGTCGCAACGCCATTCTAGCCTTCTTCTACTGAACGTTGATTGGCAGCGAGGTCCAAAAGAATACTACAGCTGAGCACTCATCCAACGGTGGAGTTCTCCCTGGAGGACTACTTTTTCAACTCAATACACAACACAACATAGTGCTTTAACACACACACAGGTTCCTGCTTTTTGACTTTTTGGTAAAATGGTCAGCAACGTGCATGGCAGTGTCGGATATACCCACCTATGCGCTAACGCAGTGTAAAAAAATCCCACCCAAGCATGTTGCTTCTCAACAATATTAAGCAATTTGGAACTTAGCCTCAGCTGGTTTATTAGCTAATATAGCCACCAAGCCGCAGATTTTAACTTTTATATCTAACCTATATGCATAAGCATATATAAAGCAATATATAATATGTATGTATATATATATTTATATATATATATATATATATATATATATTATATTATATATACACATACACATGTTTCGAGACTTGGTTAGGTTCTGGGATTGCAAACTACTGGACTTTGTGTCAAACAAAGCCGTACACTCATAACGTGTAATCAATTTACTCTTGCTCAAGGAATGCTATGATTGTTTTATTCAACACACGCAGGACTGTGGTAGCAGAAGCAGCAGCGACAACAACAATACAACAGCAACAATCAAATCAACGGAAACAACAACAACATACTACTACTACTACTATTACTTTTTTATTTTATTGAACATATGTTACAACTATTTCTACCGGATCTACTTATCTACTTCCGTTTTACTTCCCTGACTGCTACTACTACTACTACTACTACTACTAATGTAGCAGCTCTCTTTAGGACTGCGTTCTGTGTGCTCGCATGCGCAACACAGAGAGAGTGAGGTTCGCTTTATTACTTCAACGAGGAGGTGAATGAAGGGCGCACACACGAAGAGAAATGACGAAAGACACGTAAGCGGCCTTTGCAATCGCGAATCGCCGAAAGAGGACAAATTCGACGAGAGCGATTGATGTCTTCGTCGAGAGCAGCCGTCATGCTGCTGCTGCAGCCGTTGTTCGCGGGTAGTAGCAGTTGACGTCATGGTCCCGGTCGTGCACGGTGCACGGTGGTGGTGGTGATACGTGCTCTCGTGCGCAGACTATCGGACCGCGGCGGCAACCCTCAAGTGCACGACAACATGCGACGGTAGCCTGTCGGCGGACTCGAAAGACCGACTCGAAGGACCGACTGGAGGCGGCTTGACGTCCTTCACGGAGTTCTCGTCGGATCTCGCGCGCGTGAGAGATGCCTGCCTGCCAGCCAGCTGGGTACGTGGCTGAGTAGGCCAATGAGTGGCTAGAAGGGGAGAGCCAAAGGGCTTTCTTCTCCTGTTAAGGGCTAAGCAACCGGCGATCGCAAACGGACGAAGGAACGCCAGCAGATCGGAGGTAACAGACAGCGGACCTCTGGCTGGATGGAGGTCAATCGCCGATTCACGGCGATGTGACTTTGTGTTCGACGAGGACGCGGTGAGTTCCTATCAGTACTGCTGTTGCTACTACTGCTGCTGCTGCTGCTGCGCCATTGAACCCTCAGCAATCGAAACTTGACTTGAAACGTAAGAGGCGGCCCGACTGCACGGAGAGTGGAAGGAGGCTCGCGCAATGACTATCTGCTGGTGCTGCTGCTCTTGTGTAAAGGACATGCAAGTAGATGGCTTCATTGAAGTCGTCCCCGGCGAGGCTTTGAATTGCTTCGTACCGAATAGCTGTACAGCGCGGGGTGGGTGGGTGGTTGGAGGGTGGGTGCTGAAGGTAATATGTTGTTGTCGGTTAAGGCGGTGCATTCATTCGGCTGACAACGCGACAAGTCAACCAGCGCAAAGTGTGGATGGTTAGAATCTTGCAGACGGCCACCGCCACCGTGAAAAGCACCTCAGCCCAATTGGGGTAAATTGTCTCGCTTTGCATGACTCAACCTATTTGCTCACTAGTATCTTATGCGAATATCCGCTCGGGACGGATACGCGGCTTTCGAGCAAGAATTCTCGTATTACTCGCCTTTTTTGCCCGCACACTCTGTTTCTATTCTATTATGTATATATATATATATATATATATATATATATATATATAGGGTCATTCATACCGTTATGCACTTCTTGCGAGGTTTAGTAGAACTCGGCAAAAAAATATTTTTTTCACAATGGAAGGAGGGGCGAAAATGTCTTGTTTAAGAGAGAGAGTAATTACGCAATTTTTCTCCTACATAGTTGTGCGAAATCTACGTTTGCGGGAGAACTAGTCCACGCATGAAGGAAACTATTATATCGGCGTGTTCGGAAAATACTGCATAACGGAAGACACTTCACTAGATTGCGTAGCGCAAAGCGAATGACCAGATTAAGGAAAGTCATAATAAGTCGATATGTTACGTTAACGCTTTTCGTGAAAAATCGTAAAATGTTTCCATTACAATCAAAAATGTACACCCAAATAACCACCCTCACGCAATAGCAAAATTAATGCCCACTATTTCCGTACCAAAGTGATGGTCTGCGTTACGTAGTTGTCAATTAACTAAGCTTTTTCGACAGTCATAGTTGTTACGTTTTACGTGCAAGTTTTCACGTTTAGAACCGTGAAATGTTGTTAAGACGTTTCCGCCCCCTCCTTCCACCAAGAAAACTTATTCTCTTTCCGAGTTCAGTTAAATCTCAAATGTGTACCTAACTTTCTCATACAACCGTATGCAAGTATTGATGCCTTCGCTTTCGATATGGCTATCGAAAAAACTTAGTTACTTGACAACTACGTAACGCAGCACCGTCACTTTGGTACGAAAATGGTAGGCATTAAATTTGCTATTGTGTGAGAGACGTTATTTGGACATACATTTTTGGCCGTAATAGAAAACAAATTACGATTTTTCACGAAAAAGCGTTAACGTAAGACATAACAACATATCGTTTTTTATGACTCTCCACAATCTGGATATTTGCCTTTTGCCACGCACGCTAGTGAAGTGTCTTTCGGTACACACGCCGGTATAATCGGTTCCCTCATGCGTTAACCGCAACCGTAGAGTTCGCACAACTATGTAGGAGAAAAATGGCAGAATAACTACATTTATAAACTTCACTCTCTCTCCTAAACAAGACGTTTCCGCGTCCTCCTTCCATTGTGAAAAAATATTTTCTTGCCGAGTTTTACCAAACCTCGAAATAGGTACCTAACGATATGAATGACCCTGTATATATATATATATATATATATATATATAATATATATATATATATATCTGTATATATATATATATATATAAAATCTGAAAGAAATATGCTCATCTGCTCGTATGTATCATTTGTAAAAATAGTCCCTGCATACATAGCATGTACATACTAAATAATTTGTATGCTACATCAATGATACGCTCTATATCACATTGTATACTAAAATTAGTAAAATGTACACTTATTGCGAAATAGTAGCATATTCGTGTTTATCACTTGTGAATACTAACTCTCTAATATAAATAACTTCTCACTTGCTGCCTGAGGGCCCAACTTAAAAATAAAAAAACTTCTATTAGTCTTATTTACCATAGAATTGTTAAATAAAATTAATATGACGAGTCGGTCTATAACCTACTTTTTTTATCTGAGTTTACAATAGAAAAGTCGTTTCTCAGATATAATCCCACGCCAACAACGTGCATGGTACAAAGCCATGACAATACTTGTCTGTAACCTTATTATTTGCTTCCACTGGCTTTGATCTTGTCTAACAGGTATAAAAATGCTTAAATTCATTTAGCGTGGAGATATGCATGTACTCAGAAAACTAACTCAATGCGGTCCGTTGTCGGCCACCAACCAGCCTCCACTCTGTAGGTTTATCAGAAGTGTACTAAACTATTTAAAAATATATCTTATAAAAATAACCAAATTACCTCAACGAATGAAGTCCTTCCAGTTTTCATTGAGCAACTTACAGCGTTCAATGAGTAGAGCACTTGACCGTGAGTGGTCTATAGCTAACCGGAGAAGCGATCCCGCCGAGAGCGTCTTCGTGCCGCCAGCTAGTAATTGCTAAATGATTCTGGTTCACGTTGGCGACCAACGGACTTATTATAGGCTTCTGGTGAGTGTTGCATACAAGTCGGGTGTACACAAATGCCTTACGCTTATTTGGACACCTGTAGGTTGATTGCATGCTTATTGCTTTTCCGCCCCGAGGCTTGTCTGTCCCAAACGCGGCTGGTTGGAGCTTCCCAGGGGGCCATCGACCTGCCAAAGTCATGCCATGCAACTGCGAGCCTTAGAGGGCGGGAAACAAACCGGCATTAGTGGGTTTGTGAGTCCCAAAAGTCTAGTCACTGTTAGTTTGTGCTGATGCGTGTGTATCATGCATTTTCGAAGTATTCTATAGTAAAAAACAAAAAGAAGGGTCCGTTCACATTAGTGACGGCGAAAACAAACAATATATGCGTCGTGTCCTCTTTTTCTATAAAAACAGCTCTTGTCTCGAGACATCAAAATTAAAAACTTGTGGACATTTTTTTACTAAGTAGCGAAAGCAAAAACTAATCATGCAAATGCAGTCAAAGGGCAATCTCTGCTGTTGAGTTATTTAGAGAATTTCTGGGTTGCACAACTACCACCGGGCATGTAACTAATATGTTTTGTGTCAATCATCGAATCCATCACTCGTAATATTAGATTGATAGGACATTTTCTCCACACCGTCCAGCCGACATTTATAGATGTACTTAGTATAATACTTTTCGGTCGGCCCTTAGCACAGAACATTCGATAGTATCTATCACCTAAAAGCGCTCTGTGCGTCACCCTTGTTAGTGGTCTTCAAAAGCAAAACGGTGAAGTCAAACGAATTTGAACTAGACAAGTTGTTTGGCAAATCACCAATTGTTGCATTCTTTAGCGCAATTGGCAAGTGTACGTGAGGTTGTAAAAACAAATTTTGCCTCATCAAAATAAGCTGTTAAGCAAAATGTCAGAACGTATTGCATTCGCTATATTCTGCGCAGAGCGTTTTGTGCACACGATTCCTTACTGTTGCGAAAAACGAAACCATGTACTACTATTCTGCTAAAGACATGTTCATATTCCCAACTTTTCTTTAATTCGGATTAGTTCGTTGTCATGTCCCCAATTTTAAGTACGAACTCATACACACTAGCACGCTATTTAGCTCATACAATATCCAATCCCCGTTTGGCGGCAGATAATTGCTCCCTAATGAGCTATCAGATGAAGAAGACAGGGCAAAAGTAAAAGTCTTTGCCCTTCTCAAAGGGCAGGACAGCGAACATTTCTATAGGGGAGCAACCAGCAGCAGTAGCATACGTAGAGTTTCGATCAAAAAATGAACGCTATCTTGTTTTACTCGTTTGTTTGGCGAGAGCCTTCGAGCTATCTCCGATGATTTGCGTTCCACCGCAAACAGTGTGCGGTACTGCTCTTCTTTGTTTCGCGGCCTACGTTGACGTATACCGCGATGCAGCGGTGCGGCTGTGTCCAAGAAGTCCCTGATCTCCTCGATCCACTCCACGGTTTGAACGAAGCCGCCGCCGAGCATCCTCTAATTTTTTTCGAGTTGGATGGAGAGGCTACAGGCAGGTTGCAGATGACACGAGTACGGGTTACACACGCACACACAGATATATTGAAGCGGCTCTCGGCCCGACGTTCCAACGCTGGATTCGTTGCGCTTTCGCCGCCAAGAAAGAGATTGTTCCCGCAAGCGGCTGTGGTAACGTGGTCGGCCGTAGCACTACAGCAGAGTCGGAATCACCGACCGAGTTCTGTTGTGGCGGTCTTCTCCTGCCATTCCCACCGCCTTGTTGCTTTTGTTGCAAGTTTCGGTGACACCTATATAATTGCCCGGTATCTGCCCGCAGCTTAGCTCTCTTGTGTACCAATTCTTCATCTCTTTATCAAATACCTTATGGCGCATGGAAGCTCATTACGCTCCGTCGTGACGAAATCCAGCCCGAAGTCGGCTGTCCTTATTAATAGATAACAGGTATAATATGTGCTTGCTTAAAATGTAAACCGTTTTGGCAATTCCTTCGTAATCTCTAGGCCCAATATGACTCCCCTGTCAGAACAGCAAGGGTGCTTTTTATGTCAAGGCTTGTCGTTTAGAAAGATTTTGGAGAAGAGAAGATAAATGCACCTCTGAACCTAAACATTTGTGCACCTGTGCAATATATTGATAGTTAATGTATATAAATCCCTTAAAGATGACCTCTTCTATTAAATATATATATATATATATATATATATATATATGTAAGGGTGTATGACTAAAGACCTTGCCGTAGTTCATGTATATAAATCCCTTAAAGATAACCTCTTGTATATATATATATATATATATATATAAAGTGTATGACTAAAGACCTTGCCGTATCGTCGTATCGAATATTGTTTCCGACGATTCTCGACTGGTTCTCGTTTGGCTTGGCGCGGTTTGGCTGCCCTCTTATGGCAGATGCCCCGCGCGGTCCGAGTTGCCCAATTGAACAATTGTTTCTGCCGCTCGGCCAGCAGGGCAAAGCAACGAGCAACAACAACAGCAGCAGCCGCCCGCAGCGATTCCCGCCCGCCGCCGTTTTGGCGGCCGGTTGCGGCACCCCAGGGGCAAATTAAAAGTGCTCCGCCATAGGGCGACAGACAAAGGCGCTACGAGAAACTGAGAAAGGCGGGATCGGGGGGAGGCGGCGGCAGCGAAGGGGGGGGGGGGGTGGAAGAACGTAACTATCATTTTGATATTTGATATCAGCAGATGGTGGGACCGCGGTTGTTCCGAGGCCCTCGGGCCGTTTTTTTTGCCCGCTGGCTCGCGCCCGCCAATGCGCGAAGAGGAGGCAGTGGAGAGATGATGATGATGATGAGGAGAGCAACATCGACAAGAGAAGAAGAGGTGAGCCGAAGAAATAGTGTTCCCCTTCGTCCTACAATAGGGGGCAATCGTGAAGAGAACTACGCCTTCACTATTGCCCGGTGAGGAGGGACCTTGCGGCGGAAAGCGGAAGCGTAAAACATGGTGCAACAAAGATGGTGAGTGCAGTAAAAACAACAACCACAGCAAACGACGTCTACAACGATAATATCAGCGATGATAATTGCAGCAGCAGCGACAACAGCAGAGGCAACAGCGACAACAACAACAACAACAACAACGGCAGCGCCCATGAGAAAAGGAGATGGCGAACAAAAGTAAACCCGCACTAGCTGCAACAAACACGAAGTGCCCCAGAAACTAGATGCGGTACCAAACCAGTACATATATGCGTTTCGCTTGTCGGGGTCCGCCGTTGCTGTTCTGGGGCGCTCGCACAACGATGTTTTGCCCTAGCTGTATTTATATTAAACCGTACGTTGCACTTTTTTGGTAGCAACATAGAGATAGTAGAAAACAAAAAAAAAAATGACGACACAATGTCAGCCAGGTAACAATCGAGAAAGGAGTAATTATTCCAGCTTTAAAGCTTTATCTGTGCTGAAGCATGAAGGGGGAACTGAATTCAAGAGGGCAAACACATTACCGGTTAAGACTTGATGATTTGAGCAATTGACTGTATAAGTTTTGCGGCACGTCGTTAACGTCATATAAGCAAATGCCGATGTGAGAGTCGAGATAAACACGCTGCACATCTGACCTTAAAAATAGCGCAAAAAACACAAACAGAGAAGCCCAACAAAGAAGGCAACACCATAGCTCGAGTGGAAACTCTTTCGCATTGCGACTTTGAACTGAAGACGCCGGAGCTAATATTCCATGTGGTCCTGAATGCTGATGAGGCATCATCAGTGGTCTTTCCTGCTTTGCCTTCCTTGTTCTTATAATCGACACCACTAATCTGAGATAAGTTGGGAGTAGGCGAATTGCGTGTAATTGATGGAGTGAGGTTTTTCTTTTTAAAGATGGTTTTTGCGTTTTCGAATACACGCAGAAATAGAATTGTTCACGTCTTGGAGGGTGGCCCGCTACTGACGGAAGACCTACAAAAACGATGTAGTCTGAAGAAAACGTGCGCCTTTGAAGTTTATATGCGGAACTGGGAAACCAATATTAGTGAGGTGGACATAGGTATTTATGGAACAGCATCAATGACGAGCACTGAATGGCGGGTTAGCGGGGTAAAAGATCGACATCTAACTAGGGCCTTTGCAGCTCACGGACTTCATCACGTTCTGTGCAACGTGGAGGGTTTTCATGAACCACAGGATGAATGTCAATGCAAACGATGCTGGAGCAAATGTGATCGATACCACGCCGCGGTATGCCCGGCGGTTAGGTCTATAGCAGAACTAGCAAAACGCTAGATTGTTGGTGTCTCGAAACATTTTCATGTAACATAAACACATTTACCCAGTTTGGGTGTTAATAATAAAACAATAATTATCAACACCATAACTCACTTGGCCTGTACACCTTGTCAACTTTGCGCAGCAAGACCGATCGCAAACAAGTAGCCAGCCTTGCAATCGAGCTTAGAATATTTCGAATGCTTAGAGACAATGACTTCGTCCTAATTCACGTTGTTTGCTGTGTATTTTCTCAATCACAGTGGTCGGCGCCCGTACTTGAGGCCATGTGTGATTAGAAGCCCACACGTTCGGAGGGTACAATTGTCATGCTTAACCCGTTTACTTTAAACATCGCTATGCTTAGATTATTTGTAATTGATGTAATAAAAGAATTGCGTACAAACGCGGATGCTGTTGTTCTAACACACAGAGTACGAACTGTATTTCCGTTTAAATTTCTTTCCGTACGGCTAATGCACATATGCGGTTTCTTTCATGCCACGGCTGACTTTTAATCCACTCCGGCATTCATCTTGTCTAAGTTGGAAACCATGCGAACAAATTCAAAAGTGGCCGGTCTGGGTCTCCAACCCAGGCCTTCTGAATTGAAGGCAAAGACTTTGCCACTAAGCCATCTTGCTCGGTTTGTTTGCAACTAATTGCTAGTTTTATACTGCTAGTGACGACGGTCAACATGCATTCACGTTTGCGAAGGCAAACATTTTTTGTAAACATCTTGTAAAAACCGCTGTCAGCCGCGTAGCCAATCCTGTGCAGAGATTTGAGCGTTTAGTTACAGGCATCAGAGCGGACAACCTGCGCTGATTGATTGCAGTACGCAATCATGGTCAGATTGGGGACGGTGTCAACTACTGCGCCTCTTGCGAGGCCTAACAGTAGCAGGACACCCGTTTGCTAGCATATCGATTGACCTCACGGCCTCCATAAGCATCATCACCATCATCCTAAATGGAGCCATCTTTACCGCCATACTCAGCATCATCATCATCATCAATCGACCAATCATCATCACCATAATCACCACCACCACCACCACTATGATCATTTCATCATTGCATGTTCACATAGTCAACTTTGTTGTCATGGTATTTCTTCCACCAAAACCGACTGATTTGCCTTCGCGGTTTACCTCTACGAGGACGAAACGACGCGCAATAAAAGGAGGGAGGAAGGGAAACGGGCCACCAGGGTAGGGAAGAGCGTAGCTGGGCTGTTCGGAGTTGAAGCTCCTCAGTTGCAGACGCACACCGCGCCACAACGATACGATAATTAGCATTATTTTTTACTCTACTCATTAGCCAATGTCAATGTCAGCGTGAAATCGCGTGCTGAGCAACGAATGGGGCAAACGAGAGCGACGACGCCGACGACGACAACAACAACAGACAGTAAGTGAGAGCCAGAGAGAACAAGGCTTATTTGGCCTTCGTGGCCCTCTTCCTCGCGTTACCTCACTCTCCCTTTATCTTTTCCTCATTGTGCGTCTCTCTCTCTTTCTTTGTCTCCCCATTTTCCTCATCTAACCCATTATACCTATCCCGTCTTTCTCCCGCTCCTTCTTGCTGTCTCTCGCGACAGCGTAACGCACGCACGCAAAGGTGTCGAACGAAAACCGATAGCGCAACAAGAAGAGACAACGGCACACACCACGCCACGGCAGCAGTGTGAGCGTGTGAGAAGAGGGGCGAGCTTGTTGGTTCTCGTCACCAACCAGTGCTGGACAGCGCCGCCTGCGTCGCCCCTGGTGAGTCGAGTCGCCACCCCCGAACCCCCGCACTCCCGCACCCCCGTACCCCCAAATTCCCGCACCCCCGTACCCCCAAACTCCCGCACCCCCCGTACCCCCAAACTCCCGCACCCCCGCATCCCCGCACCCCCGCATCCCCGCACCCCCGCACCCCTGAACCCCCGCACCCCTGAACCCCCGCACCCCCGCACCCTCGAACCCCCGCACCCTCGAACCTCCGCACCCTCGAACCCCCGCACCCCCGAACCCCCGAACCCCCGCACCCCCAAACCCCCGCACCCCCAAACCCCCGCACTCCCGGTACCACCGCCGCTCAATGAATAATCGATTTTTGTATCCGGTTCCAGGCCGGAGAGCCAGCCGGTGACATCGAGACCTTTTTCTCGCCAAGTTTTCTTCTTCGTTGAGTCGAGTTGTTGCCCCGCAATTTGTCGGTCTGTTTGCGTGTGCGTGTATGTTCACACCGCTCATTATCGCTCGTTTGCACCTAGCAAGTGTAGAAGCAGCAATCGCAGCAGCAGCAGCGGCATGCGGTGCCAGCCGTACAAGACTCATCACCATGCAGGCAAAGCGTGGGATTACACCCTTAGCAGCTGGGTAGCTGACTAGGTATCCGAGCGCGTCAGGTTTGTCCGTCCCTCTGAATATTGGGGGGCTCACAAATCTGTCAGCCATACTGCTTGGCAGCGGCAGCAGCAGAAGCAGGTGCCGCAGCCACAAAAACAACAACATCTGCAGCAACAGCAGCAACAGCAACAATAAAAACAGCAACGGCCAAAATAAAAACCACAATCACCATCTTAGAACTAGAAATAGCTAGACTTCGACAATAATTTTCTGTCACTATATAAAAGCTTTTGTTGACAGACACTTTGATTGGCCACTCTTGTTCGAACTAAAATGAACGAATTTAAATTATTCAAATGCAATATTAATTCATGGTTTTTAGTCGTGTATTGTGATGCTTGTTGATATATATATATATATATGAATTACCTACGCTGGAATATTAGTCATCGAAGCCAAGAGTGTTCGATATCCACTACTTCTTTCAGTCATTGCTGGTAAATGTGTGCTTGTTAATAAAAGTAGTTCCTAGATGCTCTGCCAATTTCACATGAACAAATACTAAGGCCTAATAGAAATTGTCACAGAGGAAATTGCCTGAGTCGGACGAAATAGACTACTCAAGAGTAAAAGACCAACTGGAAAGTCACGCAGTGTGCGCCATCAAATATCATTAAGACTGTCTTAAGTTGCCCCGAAAGGATTTATATATATATATATATATATATATATATATATATATATATATATATATAAGTTATACAATACAACACAAAATAAATTTCCGTTTCCGTCTAAAATTTTGGATTGATTATACGCTGCTTGTATCAATTGTACATAAACTTTATATTCGGCGTAGATTGTAACAATGTCATATCTGGACGTAGAATAGGACGGTCTTCACAAAATTTGATGACGCGCAATGATTGATTTTTTATATCACGTTTTATTCTTTGAAACGGAGTGCAGACTCTGTTGTCTCAACCAGGCCGTCTATCATCACCTGACATTTCTGTTTGTGCTTGTCACCCGCTCATGTGAGATTTTTTAAGCATTTACGAAGCACTTTTTGTAAAAAGTGTTAACCACTTTTACTAAAACCACGTTTGCCAGCAGTGACAAAATCGTGGACGTTAAAGTAAATGCTCTTCTGCAATCAGTATATTGCTATTGGCACAAACGGAGCGAGCGTGCAAAAAAATCCGCCAACACACCAATCTGGGACATGACATTGAACACAAAAATAAATAAACGGGATGCTCAGTAATCAGTAAATGTGTGATAATGTACATCAATTCTGCGTAAGTTCTTCGTTCATCGTCTTACATCTAGCTGTTCATAGCCACTTTTCGTACGATTTTGTGCTCAAGTTGTTTTTTTTTAATATATATTTTTTTAGAATTACCGGATTGTGTATGAATAGATTTACGGAATTAATTTATGAATGTTTACGGACAACACGGTGATTTTGGCGGAAGGTGCTGACCAAATGCAAAGGATGTTAGCAATATGCGGGAAACAGCGGAAAAGATTGAGTTCAGCGACACACAGTGCAATTTGCGAATGTGACATTTTCTGGGAATACAAGGGAGACGCCGCTAAAGAATCAGGGGAATATATCGAATATAAACGCTTATAAATGCTTGGAAGTCATAATAGAAAACACGACAGATATTAATAATTACGAGCATGCAATAGGAGAAGAACGAGCCAAAAATTGACAAAATATTTATGAAAAGAAGGCTTTGTGGAGCTGCAAAAGCATACTTGTGCCAACGGTAATGCTACTGCGGGTTTAGACGCAAAAACTGTGAACAGTATTAACACCATACTAGTTGCAGTTGGCCGCTATGCAACGCAATGTAGGTATGCATGTGCAGCTCAGCTTATTAAAGGCGAGTTAAGACTCTTCAGTCGTTGGGCAAGAGAAGGTCTTAAAAATATAGCTTCAGGTAACAGAGAACAAAACTGGGCTGCCGAACTGCTCACAGTAGTACTGACTGAAAGCAATATGAACAAAGAGATTGACGTGTAAAGTTCATTGAACGTAAATTTACGTGCGATACGACTGACTGTGGAAGATACGAGGTGGTGGAAATCAAACAGATAATTAAGCATGTGAACAGTAAAGTTAAGGAAACAACCAAGGATAGATAGAGAGCGCATGCGGAAAGAAATACATCCTTACAATTGTACAGACAACCAAAAACAGCAGCGAAGCGGTGTTTCCGGGCTGTGCTTTGATTGAGAAGCGTTAGCAGAGGAATATATATATATATATATATATATTCAGTATGCTCCCAATTGTTCGTGGCCAAATACTCGGAAATTGAAAGCGGTCAGTGTAGGGCGTGTGATACAGAAGAGAAATACATAGGCCACTTCGTGTTGAAGTGCGCCGAGCTAAGAGTAGTAAAACCAGTGTGATTGGCCGAGGCATTACGTGTCGGTGATAAAGCAAGACGGCAAGAGATGAATCAAACCAAAAACAGGCCAGGGAACTGGCATAGATTGTAAAGAACCATGGGGAACCAAACTATTGGGATAATTATGCAGTATTATAACCATCCAGATAGTTCAAATAATAGTATAAATAACCAACGATGATGTTTTAAACAATGTATATTTGATGTAATGTATATATAATGTAACGCCTTGCTGACTGCTTCTGTTGGACGTGGTTTTCGTTATTCTGTCTGCAGCTACCTTCTTCTGTGGGAAAAAGCGTGCCACGGATATCTAAGCGTTGCAAGAGTATCTAAAATGTAGTCGTCAGAGCGGAAAAATCTCACAATCTTCGTGACACTGATTAAGAAAGACTTTATTTTGTTTAACCACTATGAAATGTAAAACTTACTGTATACATATGCAGACGCCGCAAATGTAATTTCAAAGTCTTATCGTCAAACATTTGCGAATAATTGCACCTGTTACAGTGCTGCTAGACATTATCGCGGACACTCTGCCGCGCCTCTACATAAAAAACAAATATACGTTGTCTCAGCCTTGCCCTTTCTTTGCTTTACCTGTCTATTAAGCAAGAAATCAACAACGAGGACAACAAGAACAACAACAACAACAGCGATGACACCGACAAGAACCACAACGACACCGACAATAGCAAACAAATAGCGATACTATCGATTTTTCATTACAACGAATGCCGTCATCACGAAGTTAATTAGTCGACTAATAAATCATGACTGAGAATTTTGATGTCGGATGTCTTTTGTCACACAGCAGCAACAGCAGCAGAATACGAACAAATGAGTGGACGGCAGCCAGCCAGCCAAACAGACAGACAGACAGAAAGACAGTTCGACATTCGGGCCAGCCTTGTTCGGTGCGCATGTGGCCTAGCCTCACCAGGGCAGGGCCGTCCAGGGCAGGGTTATGAAGTCAGACAAGGGCAATGAAGTAGCATTCGTTTCGCCCTCCGCCTGGTGTGTGGCCCTGGGGGCAAAACTGCCCGCCGACTACCGTCAAGAAGCACAACAAAAGATGGATAGATGAAAGCTAACCGAGCGTGTACCGAGCGTATGCCGACGCTCGTCATGAGCACCACCACCACCATCATCATCGTCCTCATCACCATCATCATCGTCGTCGTCGTCGTTATCATCATCCAAAAAAAAGCTAGACGACGTGGATGGAACGCACCATCCCAATCTCCATCAACATCTGTATCAGAAACAGCAAGAGCAGGGCGCGCTCGTCATGACCGAGCAAGAAAGAGAAGACAAAAGCAGTAACAGCAGCACCAGCAGCGGCCATCAACCAACAACATCAAACAAGCTTCACGTAAAGCTTCACGCATGCAAAATGTGATGAAACAATGAAGTTGCATAGTCGAGGTCGAGGAACGCATACGGCGTTCTCGGGTCTCGGTCGGCATGCCGGTGCTACGGGTATGTTTGACCACCGGTCAGTCAAACGGTCAGACAAACCGATCTGGCCTGTCTAGTTCTGCTCGGGGCGCCCTACTGGTCTGGTGACGGCCCTCTCGAGCGGCCCCATTGTCTTCAGCGTCTGATAGAGAGCGACACACTGTGGCAAACCTGCTGCACAAGAAAGAGATGGGATGTCTTTTACTCTCTCTCTCTCGCGCGCGCTCTCTCTCGCTCTCTCCCTCTCTATGTCCTTTGCTCTGTACGTCTCCGCCTCCATCAGATGCACGTTGTCCTTCCCTGTGACCTTTGCTGTCTTTGTGTCCTATAGCCGCCTGATCAGTCTATCTACGGCTGGCTACGTTCGGAGAAGATCGGATGCGCATTACATATATTTTGTAAGTTTTGTGCGAGCCTTGCACATTTCTAGAAACTGTTCTACTCTCACTACGGCCGCTGATGCAACTTGTGCAAAAGACCAGAAGCAGCTGCCTGCATTGTAAAATAGTCATAATAAAGCCGAACGAGACAGTGTCACTAAATCAATGCACCCGCTATCTCTGACAGTCTCTCAAGTAGGATGTGACGTCCGAAACAAAACCGAAAAAAAAGAAACAAAGAGAAACACAATTACAAACACGACTCGGGTGGCGACGCTATGCACTAATTGCCCTCAACGACAATGAAGTTTTTTTCAATTCATATTTTATGATATTTCCTTTGAGGATAATTTTCTTGCTTAATTCTTGCTTAATAATGTGTGCACCTATAATAGCCAATCTTTAAACTACGTTAGCCGTACTTTTTGTCGTGCCTAAAACATTACGTATTCCATCTAGTACCAGACCATTTACGTCATTTAGGACAACAAATCACTTTCCCCCTAACTTACAGCCAATCAAGAGGACAGTGCTGTATAGAAACCACACGTGGCTTATCTTGCGTATTTTATTTACGAATCTAGATGGACGCAGCGGCTGCGACCTTATCATTGGATATGTGCCGCCGGCGGCTCTAAATCGTTCATTGATACAACCTAGACGTGGCACGCGAAACTCCGAACACACCGCTACTGGGCAACGCTTCTCCTAATCCTCCCCATCACAATCGTGTATCCGTACCCCGTTCACTTGACGCGTATGCATAGATAAACGGCCACGCCGCAGTATGTATTAAGTGGCGTTTGCAGTGTGACCAGCAATGGCTAGCCCACTTCATAACATCAACTACCCCATCTTCATCTGCATTTGTGGCCCTCTCGTGCCGATTCTCTCTCCCTCTCTCTTTGTCTTCTCAGCGACGACTCTCGTTCACAAGAGAGTCCTAGTAGAGCCTTACGGCAGGTGACGGTGTGTTTGTCTCCACCAGTGTGGAGATGTGTATGCGTTGTTGATATTGCAAACAAGAGTCGTTCACGCTCGAAGCGACACACAAGAAAGCCATGCATCGATAGGGATGAATTTCCCGAGGGAAATTAGTCTCCCTCTCAAATCAAACCCGGCCAGGAGCGAGGGTTTAGTGTTTCTGCTCAAGGACGACGACGACAACGACGACATGTCCCCGACAAGCCCCCGACAAGCCGCCAATGCCCGCGACGACAACGGCGACGACGCTACAACGGTTACAATACTTCAACAATCTTCGACTGGCCTGAGTGGGGGGGCGCATTTCATTGATTCATTCGTTTGGTCGTTCGTGCCGCCTGGGGCGTCGGAGCCTGAAGAGGCTTGGCCCGTGTATGTGTGTGTGTACGCTATGCGCGTTTCGCCCCCTGCACTATGAGCGATAGGGGCACATCTCAGTGACTTAGGTCACGCTTACCGTGACAGTGTCTGTATCCATCAATCATATTCCATTCAATTCCCTTATTATTTGTACATGCATATTAGTAGTTACAATGAAACTTCTCATTACTGTGCCCATGTCTAGGCCATGTACAGCACTGCAAACCGACTGATTGTCTTCGTGGTTCTCTTAAGGCCGTATCGTACAGTCATAGTTCTTCCCTGTATCCTGCTTGCCTGTTCGCGCAAACTATGGGTATACGCATCTACTTGGAGCTATATATATATATATATATATATATAGTTGTTGGCTTGTATGTAATTTTTTCGTCATAGGTTGAAAGTCGGCACGCTTGTTGGTTGCATTAAAAACTAGGTTTCAAATTGAAAGAGTATCATATTACAAATGTTCGACGTGCTCAATGTTTTATCAGTAGCAATACAGTAAGCTCCGTAGAAAAATGCATGACTCAACAACTTTAACGCGCGCTACACCTCTACTAATTGATTAAAGTAATTACATTTGCTAAAATAAAAAAACACAATCCTCCAGTTTTACTATCTTATTATTACTTAGGCGACCTGTTGTATCACATATACTCTTCTGTGATCGATGCGATGTATATACAGAAAACGAATCACAGGAGATATCGGGAATCCGCAAGAGGGGCACGCTTAGACAAACATATCTCGCTGCTCATGCCGAAGACAATTGTGTACCATACGATGTTAGAAATTCGTCTAAAACCATGAACAGTCTGAGAAATGTGTACATTTGAAGTACGTGCTCTGGTGGTTTTGATCTGCGTGGTATTGCAGCCTGCGTACGTGTGCAATACGTGCTCCCAGCGTAACGCCAAGTTACTAATCATATCAGCATAGCGTGCAACCTAATTAGGCATGAATAAGAATGATTCTGCGCTATTGCATCGTGATAGCAGAACAAGTAGTCTGATAGCAAGCATTGAGCAGCAACAGCGGAAAGCGAACAAGTACAAACTTCGCAATTAGCACAATGCCGTAAAGATTCGGCATCAAACAAAAACCCAATACGCGGAACACCGCAGAGGACAAGCGAGGAATTCATGGTAGTAGCAGTACTGGTTGTGGCGGTGGTGGTGGTGGTACAAGCAGAGGACCATAATTAATAAGTAATGAATAAATGAATGAGGCAAGACAAGAAAAGCAGGAGCCCAGAGGGGGGGATGATGACCGAGGGCGGAAAGCTGAGAAAGAGACAGACAATGGTTTGAAGTTCGTCGCGCTCGTAGTAATCGGGCAGAACGGGTTAAAGCATTTGCCCTCTAATGTGGCTCGTTACAGCGCGTCATTACGTAATGTGCGTGAAGCGCGCGTCTTCACCTGTGATTGCATACACTATGACTAATCGGGCAGCTTCGCCGTTCAGGGTCGAGTCGAGACTGCCCCTGAGAAATGGAGAGAGACTGCCCCTGAGAGAGAGAGTAAGAGACTGCCCCTGAGAGATGGAGAGAGACTGCCCCTGAGAGAGAAAACTATGTCCTGAGGCGTCCTGATGAATGAAAGCAAGAACAAACCACGACGACGATGACGACGACGACGCAGCTACCCGATAGGCTACGCGCAGGACGAGACCGGGTGACCGGGTTAAATGCTGGGTGGTGGTCCGTATAGCCCCACCATTGCCCCCGGAGCTGCTTTTCCTCGGTGAGGAGGGAAGGATAAACGCCGGCAGTTAGCGAGGAGAATAAACCGAAAAACTAAAGACGAAGAAGGGAACAGAGAGGGAAAGATAAAGTGTATGTGTGTATGTGCGAGAAGAATAGTAGGCACAGAGGCGAATGCTTAACTAAGGACGACGCGCCGTTAGCCGTAATGTAGCGGTTGGAAAAAGTGTACGACGGCAAAAGCAGAATAGGCACTGTGCAAGACCGGGCAGGCGTACGCTGACACAGGCGCAAGCGTCATCAGCGTACATCATTTTAATCGCGACGGCGCTGTCAGTGAGGGCGCAACGCAGCACCATACATAATCCGCTCTGGACCGGTTTCAGGACCGGTCCGGCATTTGCTGGTGCCACAATACTCGTCTCTGCAAAAAGGCCGTTAGAAGGAAAACACACGTAACAACAACGACGACACTGCAACAGCATCAGCAGCAGCAGTACAGATAACAGCGCTGCAACAACAACAACAACAATAACAACAGTGCATTCAAAAACAGCGTAACCATTCGTCAGTCCGTGAACAGAAACAGCGACCGACCTAATGGTTAAAAACAATGACTAATAATAAAAGTGGTCATTGTGTTCATTATAGTAGAACACACGACGGAAATGTTACTAATAACAGTAGTAGGCGTACAATTCATAATATTAATAATAACTGTTCCGCTATATAATTATGTTTTCGATATTATGAAAATGTTTTAGGCTAAAAATATGCTGCCCTATCTATAGTTAGTATAATTATTATTATTCACCTGATATAATGATAAACATATGTGAATGCTATATTTATGTTTATAAATGTGTGTGTATATTTCTACCTACACCTATGAGAAAAATCCTAATGCATTGCATTTGATACTGTGAAAAACCCTGTTCAAATAATGTTAATACAAATTTAAGGGTGTGCGTCACCTAGTTTAGTGAATTATATGTTTAACTGTCTATCTTTCCGATTAGATTTTTGTCTGGGTCCCTCTGCCATAGTCTCATTGATAAAACAAAATGTATACTATGTATGGCAGCCGCGATGGAGCATCGTGTCAGGTGCACCTGCCAGGAGGCGTAAAGTTCTTTTGTATTGCGGTCGTCGCTCGGAACGTCGTCACAGTCGCCGCTGGTTCTGGCTGGCGGTTCCAACAGACACGGACAACACCTGGTGACACCTGTATTCCCAGCAGAAATGCAACAGCACTCCACCTATGGCGGAAGGAGCAAGCGAGCGTTAGAGGACCCAACAACGTATGTTTCTGCGCAAAACAATCTGCATTTCTTACTCCGCCTGACACCAAGAACATGCAGGTTGCCTCGTTGTTTTTGTAGCTCCATGTACCTATGGCTACAGACACATGAAAAGCATCGGATGGCTACAGACATGGTAACAGCATCGGATGGCTACAGACATGGTAACAGCATCGGACGGCTACAGACATGGTAACGGCATCGGAGACTGAGTGAAAGACAGAACCCATGCGCGCAGAAGGGGAACCCGACCATCGCGATGATCACGAGGCGATGGGCGTCGTAATAGTCGATGCGAGCCAACCGCGCGACTAGGGCAGCCGTCGATTGCAAAGCGTTTTCGGAGTGCACTTTAATAGCGGCGGAGAAGACAGTGCTATGCTTGCTTCAGCTTCAGGTCCGCGCGCTGACGGGGGGTAAGTCACCCCCTCGGATTCATACTACGCGCGACCGCATAAACTCCTCATATACGTATAGTATATGAGGAGTTTATGCGGTACTTGGCCGAGAGAAACCCAAACTGCACTTGTAGTAAAACATCCCCTGTGTTTCCTCAACAGTAAGGTCAAAACTCTACGCCAATTTTGAGAAAAGTGCCACGTGCCGTAGAAGAGGTACCACTACCTTTAGGATAGCAGCGTCCGTTAAGCAGCGCGGGCATATGCACAGCGTCGGTTGGCGGCAATGCCGAAGTAAACTAAATACATGGCGCCAAATAGAGGGTTCTGCCACCCCAATAGCAAGAAGAAGAGGACGCAAGAAGTCACTAAATGCGCGAATGGGCAAATATGTGATATAAAAGGAGGCATGCGAATAAATGAGTCAGTTGTGTTTGGTGCGAGCCAGGCAGACGACGTGTGTTGTTTGAGCGAGGGAATGCCGAACTCGTAACGGTCGTCCGCCAGTCATGGGGTGGTGGACACTACACTATCAGCTCTAGTAGACCAGACAGTCCCATATTAGCTCTTTTAATTGCGTCTAGCCACGGAGACATAGCCGCACATGGCAATAAATAATTTGTGCATAAATCATAATAGGCGGGCACATCTAAATTACAGTAGGTATTTTGGCCTATGTGAGTCAGGGTTCGTCAAGGTAGCGGAAGAACTGAGCGTCTGAAAACAACCTGAATAGCACACGCCAAATCAGAACAAAATTGTTTAAATAAATGAGTAAACGTTATGTATTAGTATCACGACTAACTATATGGAAAAAAGTAAACCCCTAACGCATGTGCAAATATATATATATATATAAATGGGATATTGATTATTCATGTTATTGGTACAGGGAAAACGATATATATATATATATATCTCTCAATAAGCAACAGTAAGTGACAAAAACTGTGCAGCATGCATCCACGTGGCCCAATGGCACGGTTACGAATTCAACATTGGTAACCTAATTTAGACGTGCGATTGCTTCCCATAGGTTGGCACAGCATCCGTCGGCAATGCAGGCAGGTGGTGCAACGGCATTAGAGGCGACGAAAGAATCAGGTGTTGTGTTTATGGCAAAAGCCAACATTAGCAACGTTAGCAGTAGTAGAAACATCAACAGCAGCAACAACATCATCAAGATTGAGGGGAAGTATGGGACTGCACCAACACCAGCACTCGAAACGGCAATGCCCACCCCGCTGGCAGAAACTGCGGCCGTAGCAAATCGTTGATGTGGCAAGGGGCAAAACGAGGTGCAAGCCGACGAAGCAGAGGAGATTTAATTAATTAGTCCGCTGTCCATCGTCGTTGGGCCAGCAGACAGCGGTACGCCCACAAATACATATATATATATATATGCGCACACCTCTACACAGAGAAATGCATGCACTTTTCGATGTTAAGGGTCCAGTGTTTCTTTACCATCACCAGTCACCTTCGGGTTTGTTTTAGTAGCACAACCAGAAACATGACGTAGGCGACCACGAACGACTAAGGCAACTTTGCAACAACTTTACGGTCATTGATCTCGACCACTATCGTCAACTATCGATATAGACCATCATCGTTTTAGCCTCAATCGTGCTTCATGATGATGGTCAAGGATATAGTCATCACTGTCGTATGAAGTCGCTGTTGTTGTTGTCCTCGTCGTATGCTTCCTTTCCGTCGCGCAAGATTATTTGTTTGTCCCATTGCGTTTCCTTCAATTTGTCTGCCCGCTCACCTCGGCCTCTATCTGTGTCCAGTAGTTGCGCCCTAATCAGTGGCTAGGCGGAGGCGATGACGCAGGACACCGGAGCGGAGCTGTTTACAGAGTGACGGGGGCATTGCCCGCCGACCCTTCACTCACCTCGAAGAAAAGGAGGAGAGGAATAAGGAAAGGAAAAGAAAAAGGGGGCGACGACGATGACGACGAAGAGGAAGAAGATGGGAAAGAAAAAGAAGGGGAAAACTAAGGCGGAGCAGAACAAGCCCATCAGGGTGAGGTGCTACTTTACCAGATGACTATTGCTTTGCGCAGGCGGAGGCCACAACGACGATGGCGTGGCCTGGCCTGGACCTATGAGTCCGCTACTACGGCTACTAAATTACAGCTATTGCTACTAGTGGACTTGCTAGTCTATGTGCCAAAGCAATTGTGCGCGGATGGGCCGGCCGTATGCAGAACGAGACATAAACAGACCAACAAATGGACAGACGGACAAACGAACCAACGGCATAGGATCCTGTCGGCCACTACCAACTAGATAAATAAAGGAGCTACGGGGCGAAGGAAGAAAGGGGGGGGGGGGAACTGAAGGAGAACTTGGCTGTCCGAGCACGACAAATAGACCCAATTAATGCGCCCTCACTCGTAGGCGGCCCTCGGCCACCTCATCCTTCGACTAACCGCCCCGTCAACGCCCTAGTTAGTGGTGGTGATGGTGGCGCCGCTGCTGCTGCTGCTTGAGTCGCTGCTATTGCTACTGCTGTCACCGTACAGCGCACGTAATGACAAATAAAACGGCTGCTGTTGCAGTCACTGCTGACGCCGCCGTTGCTGCTGCTGTTGCTGCTGTTGTTGCTGCTGTTGTTGCCACCGCCGGTAACCTTGTTTAGTCAAGCGTAGTTGTACTAACTAAATAGCTGCCTGTAATTGATAACGGTCGTCTACTGCTACCGTTCCCGTGTGCTTGTCGTACGTGCACGTATATGTATACACATATATGTGACATCACCTGGCGTTTTCTTCCACACATATATATATATATATATATATATGTGTGTGAGTAAGTGGGGAAAATGGGGAAGCTGGCTGGCAACGCTTGTGACATAGAGTCAGTGATTCGATTTGGGTACAATGCATAATCACATAAACAAAAAGCAAGGCAAAATGTTTTGCATTGGGCTGAAACCTCTCCGCAGTCTGACCCTATGTGTAACTCCCCTCGATACGGACGCCAGCACTGAAAACCAAAAGGCTATATTGGATATCTAGAAGAAATGTACAGAACGGTATGACACCATACCTTTTTCATCAATGATAACAAAAAGCCGGTAAGAACGTGTTTTATACAGCTTTGGGATAGCGCTGTAAGACATCTAAGGACACGAATAAAGTATCCGGCGTGGCAGTTGTGTGTCCAGTCTAATTCACGTTGCAGTGCGTGTGAAGACATTATGTAAAATTCGGCGATTGAGGACCAGCGAGGTATTATCAGGTTTCGGAATGTGTCCAACTGGCCGATATTCATCGCCGGATGATAACCGTATAAGATGAAGTTTGTGTATCCGACAGGTCAGTGAGAAAGTTACGTGCCTAATTTGCGTGAAGGCCAAGAGTGTTGTTGTGTATAACGATGCGTACATATATATATATATATATATATATATATATATATGTGTGTGTAATATTTCTTATTAACAATTGGTGTACTTAGGCATGTCCTGTCTGTTGTTACTTTAAAATAGATGTTGTATTTTCCCTGTTCGTATTGCACTAGTCTTTTATCTAAAATTTCAGTCTTTGTCTATTTTCGACTGTAAAATATCTTAATCGTGCTAGATTTATCTTGCATATGTGATGTTAAAGGCGAATGCAGCCTAATAGCTATCAGTTTTGCCTATAATACTAAATCATCTTATGCTGCTATAGAACCCACAATTTTTTGCGTTCAAATACTCACTGCATGTGCGGCCTCGCCGCATCTTGCCAAGCAATAATTAAAAAAATGATCTGCCACAATATCTCTAATATAATAGATGCGTTACACCTTTCCGTTTATCTTTCTCTCTCTCTCTCTCTGTAATGATGACTAGCACAGCCCACTAGGACAATCTCTGTCATTAAACTTGACACAAATTCACGAGCCGTGGGTCTTGGCGCTAAATCCACCTCGCAAGCGTAATAATGGCTTTGCCACTAAGTAGTGCAACTCAGCACGGCTACAACTGCGTGAATGACTCGTTGGTACCCGCTGTGTAGCATAAGGAGCACACGTCTATCACGCACATGGCACGGTCGTCCATTTGTACGAAGGCTTAGTGAAGCCTAGCGGCTGTTTTGAACGGTTTTGTTTCGAGACTTCCGGCTCGATCCGGAGGCGGCTCTATTCGGCAAAGAAAGTCTTTTGCCCGCTCGCTTGCTCGCTCGCCCGCCCGCTCGACATCTCATCAGGTTAAACTCTAAACTCTATTCGGTCATGATTTGTTCGTAACGATCTACAATGCGCGCCGTGCGCACGCGTATTCACCGCCGCGCTCTGTCTTGCCCTTTACGAGAACATGGATGAACTATTGGAATATCGGACCCCGATAGTCGATAACGCGCTATGGGCTTATTAAATGTCGCTCCTCCTCCTCTTTCGTCGTACTGCTTCGCTCATTCGTGCTCATTCTGCGCCGTCGGTCGTAAGGAAGACAGTGTTTAGATGACCCTATTATAGTGAACACGCTAGCAAATCGCATAGGCCAGACATCCATCCGTATGCCCTACAAAAGAAAAAACAGCGCATAGCCATTGTGAATGGAAACTATGTTTAGCTGCAAATACATATATAATATATAGATAAAGCGGCAGGTGTATGTTTTACGGTGTGGATGTCATTTGCGATATCGCTATGTGCTCAATCAGCTGCCTCTAAATGGCCTAACTATAATAGTTTGTATCGTGGTAGCTTTACAGCAGTTTGTTATAACAAGCACGTTATAATTGAATTTGATGCGCCTTTACTAATAATGAAACGTAGTACAAGGCAAGCTGACATAGGATAAGACGTTTGCATCCTAGGTATACCCAAATGAAGAACGCAAACGTCATATAAGAAAAGCAACTCTTTTAACGTTACCGCAGAAATGAAGCAGGCTGATTTGTTACTCAGTGATAGATCTCTAATTGCAGCTTATGGTAAGGGGTTTATTGAAATGTTTAAGTCTCCTGATAATATATATATATATATATATATCAAGAAGGCGAAGACCCCAGAAGGAGGCCTTGCCTTGAAAAGATGAGGGTAAGATGCAACTTTTAGGCGCGTGATCTACCAGAAGACAGACATTCCGTGGCTACATTGTGAAGCGACCTGAGTCCCGGAATTTATCTGTAGAGTTTTTCAAAGACACAAGGTGTTTGATTGTAAGCCCTCTACTATGGACGATTTGAAGAAAACATATTTGGCAGTAGATTTTGAAAATAAAAACTGAGTGATGCCAAAATGTCATCGAAAATTATGTATGGTTGGTCATCTTTCAAAACATAATATTTTCGACATACCGGCATGCAAGGTGCTTTTTTATAAAATTTATTTCACACATTCTGACTGCAATCTAGTTTGCTTTCTACGGCAAAATGTATAAAATCTTCAAGCGACGCTTGCGCGCACCATATATATATATATATATATATCAGTAAAAGGAAAAAGCTTTCGCTGTACGATGTTCGTATCGTTCTAGTTTTCGAAGCTGCTGATCAACGGCAATACAGCAAGCAGCATTGTCAGTGTAAATCACTCGTTCAGGCTCGTTATTTCTTCAATCTGCGGCAGTTGAGTCTAAATTTAGTCTGTGATTGACACCTAACAAAACCTGTTCCCTGGACGCCTTTAACCAGCAGATTTCTTTCTATCAGCAGCCAGAGCAGCCAAACTCCCCGCGCACGAAACAAAGCTCAAGCAAACTGCGATTTGAGACTTCAGCAACGAGGGTGCGTTGAAGTGAACAACAACACCAAGTGAAGTGAACCTGATGTGTCGTTCCTGTTCGATGCTGCTGCTGCCGTCACTGCTGTTCTTGCCTTTGCTGCAATTGTTGCTATTGCAGGTAATGAGTAACGTGATGTTATTTCGGTATCAACGAATGCCGATTGCCGCTTTCCAAAGTGGCTTCCCGTGTCTCTTCGACGTTCTTCCTAGTGTTGTTCTTTTCTGTTTCGTTGGCGAAATCTCCGAGACCGACTTTGGCAGCTTCGACATAGTAGCTGTCATATGGTCACGTCCCGCGCGTTCTAAAACCCAGAGACCTTTTCTGCAAAATGGCAAACTAACCGTCACTTACATGTTAGTAAGTGAGACCGTCATCGACACTGTGCAAGACGCCGTATCTCGTAAGTAAGTGGTCAATCGTTCAAATAGGCACTACGTACAGCAAGCATTTTAACAGTGCGAGTGTTTGCTTTACGGTGTTGTTGGTGAATTGGCGAAACGAATGCAACTCTACCTTGAGAAACCAAATTGTTGGTAAAATTGCCGCGATTCTTTTTCTACCTAAATAGAGAATGGGAGGGTATCCAATCTTTCCTTAGGTGGTAACGGGCAAAAATAACCAGAAGTGAGTTATATATATATATATATATATATATATATATATAGTTGCTTTATCTCTCTAACACTGGTAACCGCACCGTCACTACACTATTTGGCATAACAGAATTGTCCTAATTTCAGTGCTTTTCACTTTTTAATTTGCGCAGCTGAATTATGCATACAAATCTGGCCTGACAAGCCTGGCACACAGGTTCCACCCTCTACAGCTAAATAGAACGCCATTGTCATAGTACGAAACCCAGCTTGTGGTAGGAAAATGTAAAAGCAATGCCTACTAATAATACTATCAATACACCCATGCATTTAGAATTACGGCGAGGATGGCGTGAGTACGGTCCTGGGCCAGGCAGTTCTGCAGGTAGTCTATGTATTGTCGCATAGGAGGACACAGGCTCGTGTCTTTATTTCGTTTTTTGCCAGACGAATAGTGCACCTCCTGCCCGTCCGAACAAACTAGGGCTTACTAACACTAGCACTAACTAGCATCTCGTCTTACTAGCAAGGCAAATTTCCTGGCAATGCCGGTCCAGCAATAAAAAGCTCTATACAATAAACAGATAGGGCTTAGTTTAATGAGATTTACGTTACAGGGTAGGTACAGGCAGACTGACGGGATGCGCCCGTGGTCTGCTATCGGTATCATGACCGAAAGCGGGCCTCTGCAGTTTGTGTGTTTGTCGTAGTTACCAAACTCTAGCATGGGTTCTGTACGCTGAACTGCTGCAGAGGAGCAGCGTCTGTATTCCTCCGGTACATGAGGCATTACCGTTCTTTCACTACCGATATAACGAGTGTTGCTACTAAAGTAAAGTTTTCGGACTGTTGCCCTCAGCCAAGATTTAACGTCCACGGAACTGTTTTTCACATTGCTTCATAGATGGACCTCCATAAATACAAATGTGGGGCAACGGTGGGGCTCGAACCCGCGCACCTATGAACCGTCTCCTCCGGTTGCGAGGCGCAGACTTAAGCCATCACGCCACCGGGCTCGACATCACTACCACTACTACTACAACTACTACAAAAACAACAACAACTGTCACGTGTTAGCGGACAAATGGGTCAGGTTCGATTGTCATTCGAATCGGCCCTGACTAAAGTTCAAAGTTTGACCTTCACCGCTCGTCACGGGGGCGTCTGGATGCTTTGCATTGTATTATTGCTTGCATTGGCCGCCCACCTCGATGGGCGCTGCGCTGCTCCGTCGTCGCGGCTCTCCTCCAGATCGGGAGATGTCGAAAACGTAATCAGTTGGCACCCAACCTCATCTTCATCGTCGTCGTCGTTCTCGCACTTCAATCTCAGCTGTACGCGGAAGCCATCAGCGTTGGCTGAGGCTGAATGACACTCTCGCTGTGGGTGTGTGACTATCTGTATATCTGTCTGTGTAGCTCTGCGTGCTTTATGCACGCATTCGGCAGCTGTAGTAGCCTGATAACCCGCCTGACACGCCGGCGTGCCCGTGCGTTTGGGGATGTTTGCGCAATTGCGTATGCAGAAAGAGCTGCATGATGGCCAAAGGAATTCCTGCCCGCGTACACGAGGCCGACCACAGTCTGGGCAACTGCGCGCAAGGATGCCAGCCTCTACCACGAAGCTGTATATATGTATATGTATATATATATATATATATATATGCAGCAAATAAGGGAGCGGGTTATTTGCTGACCAACGAGGTAAGCAAACGTCATCGCCGTCATACCGTGAAGTCTCTACAATTCTCAGCTGTGGCGAAGCCTAGATGGAGAGCAAAAAAGAGAGAGAAAGAGAGACATATAGAGAGATATACATAGTGAGGGGTGAGAAAGAGAGTGTGAGCGATATGCGCAAGCATAACTTACTACTACCTCCTAACCACATCCTACTACCGCTTGCAGCTGACCCATTACCCGTACGAATGGCCGCGGTCTCCGCAACGTTTGGGGGCTGCTGTGAAAAATCACTCGCGCTAGCAGAACAGGCAACAGAAGTTCCCTGCCGCGGCGGAGCTGGAGTCGCCGCAGGGAAAACAAGACGAGCGTGAGCCAGGGAACTACTTCATTCATTTCACTAGAGATGACAAGGTTTCTTTTTCTATCTGCACATCACGAAGGCTTGTTATACACATCGCAATAGAATCATACTGATAAATGTGTATATATATATATATATATATATATATGCGGGGCGTTCATGAAGTAACTAGAAAAATCAGTATAGTCCACTAATTATATTTTATGAGATATTTTCATTGGAGCTCTGCACATTTAGTCTAGCAGTGTCCCAACTTTTTATGACTTTAGAAAAGTGGGTACTTTCAAGGTCTCCTGAGCCAGATCCTAAGGTTCGGGAAGAAAAGTATTAACGATTAATTCGGAGAATAGGAAAGGTGGACTAGCGGTTTTTCCAATTTCGTCACTGCTACTATCTATGAAGGTGTGAGCCGGGTGTTATGGTCGAATAAGGCCCTCTGGCGCATAAATCTCGGCGGTTTCACTTGCAGCGTTTGGCCTGAACGGATCGGATTTGTGAGATAATATGCTCCTTTGGCTGCTTGACCAATTTGCAATTGGTCAATGAAGGCCAAACAAACCGCAATTTCCTTCCGTGTGAACAAGACACAGTCGAGTGTATTCCCTTCTTCCGCGCGCGTTGACCAAGTGCTGATTGCTTCTTGGGCTGTGGATGTCGTTAAGCGTCGACAAATACTGCTGCGAAATGTTCCTTTCTATTTGCCTGCGTTTTAAACCGTTGTTGAAACGTTTCCTGCGTTTTCATTCCGTGGTCGGTAAGCGCAGCATGCAGATTTGTCGTTTATAATTGATAGAGCAGTTTTTTATGCACCCCACATCAATAATATGCCGCCTACGATCTCAGTTACCTCACGCACCTTCATTCGGCGATCTGTCATGGCGATACTAGGGATCTTTTTTAAATGTTCTAGCGTAGTGACCCCTTAACTAGACATCCGGGGCGCGTCATCCTTCGTTGAAGTTTGGCCACATTTGAACTAATGAATCCAGAAGTAAATGGTTGCCAACGCTGGGTCCCCGTAAACTTCGTCTAACTCGACTTGGATTTGCGCAGGTGTCAACTTAAAATAAAAATACTAAATTCGCTTACGGAAATCGGGTTTTCACATGTCTACGACAAGTGCTGACTGGTCCACTTTAAATATCCTGCCACACATTCTGTAACTGTCGTTTCTGCTTAAGTTAGTAATGAGTACAAATTTGCCTGTGATAGTGTAACTTCACATATGCGCTCTTGTTGTCTCTAAAAGCTATGCGCTTGCATTCCCTCTCGTAGCTTTCGCCGTTATGTGACTCTCTTAGCTACGGTAGAGATATGGCTACTACTTCTATGTTAATTCCAGATTCAACAAAATCAACGGAGAAGAATGGACGCTGCCCGATCAGGATTCAATTTCATGCACGGCAACACCGTCTTTCTTTAGAACGGTGTGTTTGCCACTTAAGCCACGTCTGCTGCAACCCGGGCGTGTACTAACACTCAATCGTATCACTTATCTAAAAACAAGGCATGCTCTTAGATTTTCCGCTTACGTCTATTTAGTTTAGTCTATGAGTTTTTCTACTGTGTCAACATTTCCTCACACAAAAACAAATTGTAGAAACGTTCCTGTGAGCATTTATAAGGACAAAAAAGAAAACAGCTAGTTGTTCTATAAGTCATCATCACATTTATTTTACTCATATTGAGTATGCATACGACATTTGCATTAGTACTATTGTTAGCTGTTCTTGGCATAGGTTGTCTTATGAATTGAAATATCCATTAGTTTGTTTACGGAAACTTAAAAGTATACTATTTCAAGAGATGTATTTTTCAATACTTTTATTGTCTAGTTAGCCTAGAGAACAACGACAACAACAACAGCAATACTAACAACAAGCAACTACAATACGACACTTTTAAGTCGACATGCCGTCGATTAGGACGATTGTCTGCCCTGGCTGCCCCTCGTAAAGGCTTCTTCATGTCAGGCTATTAGATGATGATGCCGCTACCTGTCTTCTTCGTCGTAAAATTGATGATGGGGCCGATGCCGGCTTCCGCCATCGGCCACCAAGACGATAGGAGGTCTTCATTTGTCATCCGACAGTGCAGTCGCCTACCGCACACTACACAAACATATCTCGTATACATAAGTACAGGCCGGGCGCGTAGGACAAGGAATAGGGCAACAGCTTGTTTATCGTCGATTACTCCTCGAGTGAAATATTGCTCCAGACGTGGCCACCCACCCACGCACGAACGCGTCGACTTTGCGACACAGCGCGACTAGCTGTTGCTGGGCGGGAGGAGGCATAAGGAGCCGGCCGGGGGGGGGGGTGTAGCCGGAGGTTGTCGATCGACGAAGCGATTACTGTACGCGCCGGACTGCCGGACGTACTCCACTCAAGGTGGATTGTGGATCAGCTCAAGGCTTCGACGAGCTTCGAAATGGAGAACTTTCCATCAGCGCTGGAAGTCATACTTAAAATGAGCTGCTCGAAGCGAAAATACATTCGCAAGTACGGCATAATTCGACATTCTTCTCGTTCCCCTCTTTAGTTGTACGGTTTTTGTCTCTTACTCGTTGTCGCCTCGTTGGCGTCGTGTCTCCTTCTCACCGATCAGCTAGTTCTCTACCAGATAGCTAATCGCTTTCAGGTGAAGGGAGGTGGGCAGTAGGAATATGAGGAAGCAGGGGGGGCTAGCTAAGGTGAGGTTAGGCATCGACCCCATTTCACGTTCGTCACAACGTGTCCGTAACGACAACGCTTCGGCGCTGCGTTTAAAGAACGGACAAAGAGTGAAAGAGCGGATTTGATGGCCGCATCGGTCCGTCTGTGGACGGCGCGAGGTGTCTTATTTTGCTTTCACATTAACGACGACGACAACGACGATCACGACAACGACGACGACGAACGAGTTGCAGAAAGGAAAACTTTCTAACAGTGCGGCGAGTCAACACCAGTGGGGACTTGGGGGTCAAATGGCCGCTAGGGGCACCGGTAAGGGCAGCACCTGCTGTTGCTGCTGCGGCTGCTGCAGCCATGCAAGGCTGCATGGTGGATAACGAGGACGACCACAACGAGGAGGATAGTAGCAACATCAACAACGACAACAGCACTAACAACAATCACAACAGCAGCAACAACAGCAGCACTAAGCACAGTACCATCAATAACGTCAACAACAACAATATCAGTAACAACACAACCATAGCAAGTAAAGTTTTTGGACCGACCCGCAGCCAAGACTTAACGTCCACGAATATGATTTGTACATTGCTTCATAGACGGACGACCCCCATAAATACAAATTTGCAACGGTGGGGCTCGATCTCGCGCACCTATGTGTCACCTCCGGTCGCGAGGCGCAGACGCATGCCACCATGCCACCGGGCTCGACAACACAACCATAGCAGTAATATGTAAAGAAGAGGAAGAAAGTGACTAACTAACTGGCCGTCTCCCGCGTCGATTGTGTCGTGACTGTGATGGTAGAAATGATGGCCGTTATGACAATGATGATGACGATAAGGGACAATGCGTTAATGCTGCTGCTGATGGTGAAGGTGGTAAACAAAATCATGTTGATGGTTACCGTGACGATGCTGCTGGAGACGAAATTTATTCACATATATTCACATATATATATATATATATATATAGGTATTTTATTTATATAATTTCTCTATGTTAGCACTTTGGAGTGGACAATTGTCTCCGCGCGAACGTGTGATCACGGGTTCTCTAACCCAGATCTATATATATATACATAACGCAATGATGATGTTAGTTATGATAGAAATTTTAAGCTTGATAGTGCTAACTATGTTGTTGTTGCTGGTGGCGGTGATTTTTTCCCTCTTCTTCTTTCGCGGATGATGATGATAGTGGTACTGCCCGTGATCATGCCATACGTGATGACGGTATTTCGTTGCCGTCTGTCACACCTGCGGGTCCACCAGGGGGAAACCTCCGGCCGGACACAACCGCCGCTACGTACGGCGGAGGCAACGACGGGCCAGCAGAAAGAGATGACGTACGAGTCCGTTGCCTCACGAGCCAACACTGATGAAGGCAGAGCTGGGTTGTCCGGCAGCGGCCATGATGGTAGCAGCGCCGCCCGACCCCCACGGCGACTTGGGGACGTTCACAGGAGATCCATGCAAGGCCAGCTGCCGACGAACCACGGCCGCTGCTGGTGTGGCGGCCGTGGCGAAACGATGACGTGCATGTCGAGTAAAACACCGGTGAAAAATAGGTACCCAGATAGCTGGACAGAGAGCAAGTGGCTAAATGGGTAAGGGGGGAAGAGGAACGCATAGAAGGGTCGAGAGAAAGAAAGCGAAAGGGGAAAAAGAGAGAGAGAGAGAGAGAGAGAGATTAGGATGAGGCAGGTGCGGTCAAGCAGGTGCGGAGAGACCACTGCAGGTGCTAAAGAACTTTGTTTTAGTGGGCAAAAGTTTTGCCCCTAAAACATGCGCTGAGTGCTGTCGCCGGGCTGAAGCGGACGAAGAAGGGCACGCCAACGGTAGTGACGACAACGATTACGCCAGTGCAAACAGCAAGGACCACAATCATAACGTGAAAATGATTACAAGGTACTAACATTTAATAATAATAATAATAATAATAATAATGATAACGGCAGCAGGATTCTGTTTTGATACGCCACCAGCAAGGAAGCCTTTTCCACCACTCGCGCCCTGCTTCGAGGGACAAGGACAGGGCTGAACTCTTCGCATCGTCACATTTCCCGTCTCTGTTCAACCCTGCTGCTCGCTTAAACAGCGCATCTCCAGCGACATCTGTGCACAGTTCGATAGTTCTCCGCCACTGACCGATCGAGTTTAACGAGCATTACAGTTACTCGCAAGTGCTACGTTTAAAGCCTAAATGCAGCCACACACCTGACGACATCCCGCCGATCATTTTCAAAAAGCTGCCCATATTAGCGGAATCTCTAAGGCTGAATTTCCAGCGATTGCGTGAAGGTTTACACATTTCAACGTTTTTTTTTAAGCAAAGCATTGTAACCCCGATACGTAAGACTTGCAGGGGTTCAAGAAACGCGTCAAGAGAAATTAGACACATTGCCAGTTCAAGGACCGTAAACAAGTTATTCGATGCGACACAACATGGTTTTGCGCGCTGTCGATGTGCGTGTATGCAACTACGAGAAATGAAGCACGGCGCACGATACGGCGTTACACATAAACGCCAACAAACCTTTTCCGTGTATTCGACATGTGTTTTCGACAAGGTCGATTATAAGATTGAAGTCGACAGACTAACAGCGCTCGAGGTTCATCCGCAGAGTTGCGATTTGTTTGCAGAATTTCTGCATAAACGGACTTTCTGAGTCAAGTCGGGCGACGCCTTTAGCAGCCCGCGCCCGGCACCGCTGCGTCTCTCTGCCCTTGTACATGAATTTTGTTCTAAATATGATACCCTATATGCCGCCGAGTATTAAGTAGTATTTGTACGCAGATGATCTGAGAATATATAGTGCGCTTGACTCCTTATCGGCGCCCATAGCACTACAGTCCGCTATGGACGGAGACAACCGGCGGTACATTGGCAGCGGTATGCAGCTCTCCCGATCATAAATGTATCGTCTTAGAATACGACTTCCTCAATCTAACCCACTAACTCAGTGGGTCAACACTGCCAACGGCCAATGTGACGCGGGATTTTCGAGTCCGAATCTCGACGGACCTCACCTTCTCCGCACATATTAAAGACCTAGTGAAAGCACCATCCATATCTGTGAATATGTTGTTTCGCAGTCTCATTTTAAAGAAGCCTATAATGTATCCATTTTTCAAATTTTCATTTGTACAAATCAATTGTGTTATCCAAACGTTTACACTGTTTGCCCGTACGGCATTCATATTTGTGTATATACATAATTATGGTTGAAGGTGTGCAAAAGTGTTCTTAAAAAAAAACTCAGAGAAAAAGATGCGATCTCAAGCCTAACGACATCATTTTACCGCCCTTAATGGGCCTACTTAGGAATAATGACAAACAGGGTCTACCAAAAATTGTGCCACATAACAGCTTGCGGTAATTATATCGAGAATCGAATCATCATCGATTATATACCAAAATGTTCTCCATTAGATGTCAATTTTTCTGACTGCGTTTTTTATAAGCGGAATTATTTTATCTATTGAACGTAAAAGATAACAAAAAACGAGGCACTACAAGATCTTGATTTTGTGAACTGTTTTCAACGCGGTTATTTACTAGCCGTATCGTACGCCTTTCAGAATTCACTTCCAAATACGCAGCCATGTTCAGTTTCTCTATTGAACAATTCGTTCTCTTGCAGTTGCACATTCTGTGAAGTAATGTCCGGCCAGCCACATCGGTGTAACAAAATTAGTAATTACCCGTCCTAAAAAGACATTTACGCTACCTTCCATATTTATCGTTCTCAAATATTCTGACTCTAACTACATCTACTAACCACTTATTTATTTATACAAAGATTACTTGTTTTATATATATATATATATAGCTTTTTCTTTTCATAAAATGTATATATTGCATTTAAGAAATAGCACGAGCGTATCAATTGAAACTGGCGGACTAACTGCATATATAGCACATGAAAAGTGGACCTCAAATTAAATGGGGGTATCAAAGCTGACATTCACTGTTGTGGGGAAATCCTCCCGGTAACACTGAGAATTTCGACATGCTAGATATGATGAAAATTATTTGCTAGAAATTTGATGACAAGTCGGCCGCGTGCACTAGTAACACTGGAATATAATGTAAATGTTGTGGTCAAACACGTAATCTAATAGCAAAGTGCATGAGTGAAGAGTCGTATTGCGTGAACAGCTATATGGATTATTCAAAAGAAAGTTCGCAGTGCTGTGTGTTTCAAGCGTGGAGCAGAGCTCGATAATTACAACCTGACATGACCATTGAGCGGCACGTGGCAATCCCGATAAAGATTGTCGAAGTACGTCCTCCGATTAGCAATGACCAAGCTGCCAAGACGTGCGGGCGCCGTGAAAAGAAAGTTGGATTAAGTGCTTGCTGAAAAGGGAAGAGCTAGTGATCTGTAACATGGCATTTGTTCCAGCGCTCAGGGGGAAATAGATCACGGATGGCTATTGAACTACCGGCAGCTCTAAAGCAGGCGCTCCTTCGTCTACTGAGTTTAGTCTCGGAAAAACATCACTACGGGACTTGATGAAGACTTCTCTCTTTAGGCGCGTACTATATATGTGTTGTGAGAATGTCAAAATATACCTCTTAAGGTACGTCGTTATCATGTAGTTGACGTATCGACGGGTCAACCCCTGTTGACTCAGCTATCGGTATTCAAAGTAAAGTCTCAAGAAGGGATCACCACGAATGTGAACTGCGAGCTACAAGTGAGGCTCTCTTGAGAAAAGTATCAGTGGATAACGTACACTATACTTTATGGACGAGTCGGTGAATGGATCTGCGGGTGGAGCAGGCGTATTTCACGTAAACGACAAACGTGAAGAGCACCAAGCGCAACTGTATCAGCTGAGCTTCGGCTGGGCTGGGCTGGGTGTCAATCCGAAGCACCCGTGCAGGAAATGAAGGATCTATCGGAGAAAAGTCTTTATCATCCGTTTCTGTTCTAGAAAGAAAGCGGCCATCATTAATAACCCAATTTGCGCCAAAGAGGTGACGCAAAGCGCCAGATTTCACCATTAAATCGCTCAGTCCGCTATGTGATTTATACACTGTAAGTGTCGAAGATAGACTAGATTTAGATACATGTAAAAACATCGAGAGACCCTATGTAGGGTTGGCCGACAGCCAAATTGGTTGTGTTTTGCGTTTCTGAAATGAAGTCTACAGTTTAAATTACACTTACAATAAATTATATATATATATATATATATATATATATATATATATATATATATATATATGCATATACAATATTAATAAAAGATTGTATCAAATATACATTAAAAAAAAAAAAAAATATATATATATATATATATATATATATATATATATATTTGTATGTTCAGGTAACGGCCCACTACTGTTAAGAAAACTGCCCAGTGCTCGATGAACTGCGTTGTAGACGTATTTGGAGATCACTTGGCTTATACCTGGCGATGATTGGAAGGAGCGTCTCTTGCGACCTCTCGGGAGATGCCTATGCTCCACTCCGGCATGTCTACAAGCAATATTTCACTCGGGAAACAGCAGCATCAACGCTTCGATGTCTCATCCCTCTTTTAAAAGTAATCCATCAAACTGCTCGGAGAAGCACTCCTGCCCAACTGTGAGGACAGCGGCCCTTACATTGGCGCCTTGACTGCAAATGCTAGCAGAGGTCCGGACTGGATAATGCGACAAAGAAGACTCTACTAGGGCTGAAAACCTCAATGTTTTGCTCATATACTTTAATGACCCCTTGAGCCGAATTTAAATAGTGCTTTATTTATGCGCCGCAAATTAACCGCTGACGTACACCGTGTAGAATATTTGTAGTATATATGCATGCGTTAACGTTCTTGCGGCTCAACAAGCGTTTACAACGCAGTATGCCATTGCGTACATCACATCGTTGAGAAGGTGACACTCACCGCGGAAAAATAGTTATCTCATGTATTCCAACACAGGATCGACATATGCCCACGGTTATGATTGTCCAACTTACTTCCACGGCTATATATATCCAGCTTATCCAACTTACTTAGTACACAGGCCTACAATGCAATGAGTGATTATATATATCTTCATTCAAGATCAGTCCAACGGCGTTGCGACTAGAGCACACTCGTTATTTGAGTTTGATACACCACCGATAGCGAACCGCCCGTTGACATTCCACCCTATACATCAAGCATTGCAAAAACAGTAAACTCCAAAGTCTACGGTAGACTCGCACAAAGGAAAAGAGGGACGGATAGGACGGATAGCACGAGGCAATACGATATATACATATATATATATATATAATAAGATATATATAGATAGATAAAGTATATATATATATATATATAGATTTTTATTCTATTTCTATATATCTATATATATATATATTTCTATTCATATTATATATATATAGATAATTTTATATCTCTATCGATATTCTATGATATATCTATCCGCCTGAAGGGATAGAAGAGATTGTCACGGACACTTGACTCCGGAGCAGTAGTTACTGCTGTGAACAGTGGATTTGGTGAAACCGGATCGTTGCGTAATCCCTCTTCTCGGCTCGGAGTCCCGCTAGGGCAATAGAGTACGTGCTGTCTTTTTGCTACCACTCTGGCTTTCACTCTCACTGCGCCTTCTCCTCGAGACAATTTAGAGCGCCCGCGGACAGTAGTGCGGCACCTCGAACGACACCGTATCCCGTCTTGTTGTAAAAACCTTTCGTAAGTAGCGGCCCCTATTTTTCGCCGTTTAGACACACATGAAGGGAAAAGAATCGAGCACGAAGATAAAAATTGGTCTGTTGCATTTCACACTTAAGAAGCCACGGTGATTTGTCCGTCCGTTCCTTGACGCTCCTTTTAAAACCAATGTGGAAGAACAATGCTGTTTGCCATACGATGTCATATGAGCAAACCGGTACAATAGCAATAGGCCATATATGATTTTAAGGGTAGAGTAACAAAAAAATAATCTTGGAGCCTCTGGATATCGTACGCCTTGCTATGAGAAACAAAGTTGTGTGGTACTGCGAAAGTCGTGTAGCTTCGATTCGGACATGCGAGTAAAGGCAATGAAAGTGAACTATGTTTGCGCTGCTTTCTATCGCGAAAAAGAGTTGAACTGCGCCAAGCAGCGTTGCCAAGATTAGCAGAACAACGGACTCAGATGGGCAAAGACAGTCATTAGTAGTCCGATCACTTAAGATACATTTTATGGCATAGCATATTTTATTTCACGAAAACAAAGCATACTTCTCATAACCGAAATGGTGTGCCCAGAATTAAGTCGCACTCTGCCAGCTATACTCTAGGCAGTATATCTTAAACATGATGTGCGTGTTTTACAAACTACGAGTGCATGAAAACAAGGCGTGCCTTTTGATAACATTTCTTGGTGTTTTATATATACATATGTGTATAATAAAGCCAACATACTACATTTGTTTCTTTCCTGATAGATATATATATATATATATATATATATATACGTGCGTTACACTATGCGGTTTGTTTGCAGAAATGCATTTTACAATACCTAAGTTGTCAATTATAAAAATGGATGAGAAAATAAAAATACAAATAGAATATATATATACTCGCATTGTTGGACATTGTATGGGCATTAGCATCGTACGGATTTCCTGCGGGATTTCGCATGCACATTTGCACACAAGGCCAGTCTTCGGGCAAGTCTGACTCATTAAGCTGAGCCAGAGGTCCTTAACGGGCTCTTACCGGCCCGACACATGACCCGGTTGCCAATTAAGTGATAAGAAACAGCCTAGAATGCAGGAAATAGCCAGGTCAATCGGCTTGGGGATAAACTACACACACATCTATATATATGTATACATATATATATATATATATATATATATATAAATTTAAGATTTCTTGTTGCAAACTTATGTACTGCACAAGTACTGAAAATTAACCATTTAAATTACGAACGAATAGTTCACATACACCAATCATTGCAGCAGCAGCACATTAAATAAAGGCAGGCGCTGATCTGATTGCTTTGTCGTGCTTTAATGAGTATGAGGTGCGAATTGTCGGGGGTTACATTCGTAAGACTAGTTCTAATAGCAGTAGTAACAGTAGAGGCAACAGTTGAGAATGAGCAACGGCAATCAATGTGGCGGTCAATTCGATTATGGAAAACGTGCTCTCTCCGCGATAGCCGGCCGTTGCGCGGCTATTCAGTGTAGCAACAGTCGCGTAATCAGTCACTGCCGGACGTGGACGGAGTGTCGGAGATCTGCAAACAATTGTGAGAGCGGCAGCGTGGCACCACTGCGACCTCTCAGTTATCCTCCTTGCCGAAAGGTTACGGACAGAGAGAGAACTCGAGGTAGGTCCCGAGGTTGGGTTCAATTGTATTCGGTGCGTGTGTGATCTTTTGTATTTACTCGCGTATCTACTCGCTCTTATTATTCTCTACCTTCTCTTATCTGTTGTCTCTTATCGAGCTGTATCTACTATCTCTTAAACACTCACATTGATAGCGTCCTAGGTAATGAGCTACATTCGTAAGAGCTTATTAGCTAGGTCGCGCTTGCTATGTCTTTTATTGTTCTTATTGTCTGCCTAAATGAAAATTTTCAGTTATTGTTACTTTACTGCTTTTCAGGGTTACCACAGCCGTTTATGTATATATATATATATATATATGACTGCTCGAGCACTTGTTAAAGTAATCTCAAACGGTTTGCGTATTCTAGCTTATCTAATCTTTAATCTAAGTCTTCTCTAAGAAAAGGTGAATGCCGGAGTAGATTATAATTGACCATGGTCGATTGTAGTCGACCCACTCGCTTAAAAAAAGAGCACAGATGTTTTGATAAAACGAAGTGGTGCATAACCATTCAACCCCCATTATCACTATCACTAACCAATCTAATCTTATCCTAGGAAACGGCCCCGACCCAACGACGGAACAGTCTTCCGGCCGATGCCGTCTGTTACGCTGCCACTCTGCAATCGACCTTCTCTTATATTGTTGTCGCGTTATTTCCGAACTATTATACAACAATCGTCGTTGTCTGTTCGCCTTCACCTTTGACGGTTGTGGGCCAACTGTGTTCAGCTACAGGTGTTGTCGTTACCGTATCTGGCGATGTCGCCGCTGTACCACTAACCGGTTGTTCCATTTCAACAACAATGCCGTTTAGGCTGCCATTGTCCTTATTCAACTCCGCAGAAGCCAAGCTGTTTCTCTTGGCGCCTGTGCTGTTGTTTTTGCTGGTCTCTTAAGAAGCTGGCTCTCTTGCAGTTGCCTTGGTGAGGTCACCACTGTCTGATGAACCACTGTCTGCCCGCCGTGCATTTGTGTTCTTCGGCATCGTTTGCACTCCGCCGCTTTTCTTCACGCTAATTTCGTCAGTTAGCACGGAATTTAGCATGGAAGCCCCATGACTGTGATTGTAAGAGCTGCAGCAACTGTTCCCGCAGAAGTTACCTCGATTTTGGCAACCCGTTCGTGCAGTTCCGAGTGTTCTAGCCACCGTTTCTCAAAGTCCACTGTAGTTCACTCTGTCTGCCGCTTAACGCCTCCTGGCTTAGTTCCTGGCGGTCACAGGCTCCACACGCAACAAAATGCGCATCGTTGCGGGCACGGGGTATAGACAACCCCCGTCGAATTCCTGTGAGCAGCCTTGGTTGCATACCGCTAGTCGTTCGCTAGCTTTTTGCGAGAACGAACACCTCGAACACCCGAACATCACGACTGTTAGTAGGCAACTTCAGTGCGGTAATTTAGTCATAATTTGTCTGGTACGATCCGAGCGTAATAATACGTTCGATGTGATGAAATCGCTAGCTCGAGTACAAGTAGCTCAAGAAAAACATTTTGGCTGGAATCTGGAAAGTATGCAGTATTACGCTGACAAGTCCTCATCTACTAGAAACCGAAAGGTCGGTTGCGCCCAGTATGCTTCGTTCGATGTGGACATTGTACGAATGGCGCACAACAGGTGTTTCGGCTCTCCGTTCAAACTGAACCGCTGTCCAGTTTCAGCAACAACAACAACAACGTCAAACAAGTGTATAGTTAATTCTATGTAAGGCCAATTGCACAAGGCATTACGAAGAAATTATATAGATCTGCAAGGTTTATATTAGTACTGCAAGAACAGACATATAGATATCTAGATATAGACAGAGACACGCAGCTAATATGAAAGGCCCAGTTATGGTCATACGATCGACACGTAAGTATTAGGTGAGCGAACGGTGACGAAACGTGTGAAGGTGTGACGTGAAAGCCGCCGCCGTCAGGCATATCGCGGTGTGATAAGGGCAAACATCTCTGGACAATCCCCCCCCCACCTACAGGAAAAGTTCGCACGCAGAGACCACGGCGACGAGCTAAGCATAAAACCCCGGGAACAGGCTGGCAAAGTCAAATGAAGTGGAAGGTCACCGCTTATCGCCGCGATGACGCTAAGGGTCGTGGAAGTGCTGCGCGCCGGGAAGGGGGGTGGTGACTCGAAGCGCTGATAACCTTGCAGCACGTTTTGCAATTGGTGGTTTTTCATTTTCGCGTACTCGTATCTGCACTCGTGTTACTCTTTTAGTGAATATGATTCGACGAATGGAATTAGTTGTTAGTATGTTTGAATTCTTAGACACGTTGTTTATTCTTCGTTCGGTTTTGCTGCTGCTGTGATGACAAAGGATGGTTTCGAAACAGCAGTGTGACTAACGATGGTAGCGTGTTCCAGGCTTAGCGAGTCCCTCCAGCCGCGATCGCCCAACAATGGGATGCGCCGCAGTTGTCTTGTATAATCGTATTTTTAATTCAGACTTCGGCCGTCGTTTTCTCGGCTGATCGTTTCATAACGCCGTACGCTGGCTTCGCTCGGCGGTATACGCGCCGACTTAGTGTCAACGCCGGCAATGCGAAACGAACGTTATTCAATTACGTTTCAAAACTGCCATCTATCGTATTTGCCACAAATCGGATTTTGAAATTCACGCACATTAGTTATGTGTTCTGCATTAATCAGGGCAAAGTATGTTGAGTACTTTTCGTATGAGTTCACATTCTATTTCTAGTTTAGATGTCTTAGCCCAGGCAATATTTGGCGGCGTGGTCTAGGGCACTAGTGCGCTGGTCATGGCTGTCATCTACCGGGGTGTCGCCGGTTCGATCGCTGTTGTTGATCGAATTTTCTTTGAGCGATGCTCATTGAGAATAGACGATAAGCCATACCGCTGAGAGTCAGCGGCCATGCTGCCACAGGGACTGTTAGGGTAATCCTAGATACCTTAACATGTCCGGCCCTCGGTGCATTAAAGATATACCTCAGGTTAAGTTCCAAGCCCGTAGGGGACGAAGGATAGTCTAGAATTAAGAACAACCTCCATAAAAAATGTTTTTAATTCTAGCCAAGGCAATATATACGTAGGCATGTATAAGCGTGTATATTTAAAGAAATGGCAACAGTGCAGAAATGTGCGTTACCAGGTTACTTGTTGATGCTGGGGACGTTGTTACGGGTGTTTTTTGTTGTCTTCACGCCTAGCTATTGTAAGGCGACCCGACGTACTATACTGTAGTTTTTACAGTTTTTCGGAGTACATTTTCTTACTTACAACGGCCGTCGCCACAATTGCAGTAGAACAGCCGCTTCTACCCCAGAAATCGATTACGCAACAGCTTAACGAGACGTTCATCGTATTGTGACAGCCACTTCTCACAGTTTGCTTTTTGTCGGCTGGCCCCAGGCCTCAGGGGAGTTGCTGGATCCGGCTTGGGAACTACAGGATTTGCTGTTACTATCGTAACTCTAACCGTCGAAATCCTTGAGTCCGATTTTCCCTGAACGACGTGAAGCGACATCGAGCGAAATATCCCATTATTACTGGAAGGCCATCTTCAACAAAGGCCGCTATGGAAAGAGTCGCACGGATAGTAGTAGTAATAGTGGAATCGTGTGCAAAGTAAAACGATTAGAAGTAGATTAACAGCTGCAGAAGAAGACAAAAATAAAGTACAAATAGCAGTTTCTTGGCGTGCCGCATGTCTGCAGATGGAGGTCCTTGATTGATTTTTGTCAATTGTCTTTACTTAATGGGGTATAACTTACGTTGATGCACGACGACATTCTCCGACCCAACGACACACACACCTGTACTTAATGTGCAGTAGTTTCAGTTCGTTCTGCGTCTGCATGTTCTCTAAACGCCGCTCATATTGAACGCAGCTAGAGCAGCATACGTGAGTACGTACAACGTAGAGTAGATAATTTGTAATAATGAGAATAATAACAGGCAAACTTAGGAGTCTTCTTCTTCATCAGCTTATATTTCGCTTCGATTTGTTTATAACGTATGTTCGCTTTGTAATGGCATGGTCTGCGGCGGTCAGCGGGGGTTGACAAATTCGCTAGTCATTTTCCGCTGTGACTGATGCCGCCGCCATTGGCTTACCACTCGAGCCAAAACTTCTTTATAGCGGACGAGTGCCTGCATTTAATTTGCGCAAGCTCGTTTCCATCGCCGTGCGCATCGTCAGTTCCACTCGCATTAAGGTAGACACTGGTCGTTGGTGACGATACTTTGTTCTTTCGTCCTTCTGCTAGAGCGGCTTCGTTATCACACACACACACACCCATCATCGGATCTCTCTGCAACGTAACGCTGACCCCTAGACCTCAAACCCACCTGCGAACACATGGTGGCAAACACATGGCTGACATGCCAAAGGGCCAATACAATGAGTCCCAGGGAGGAAGATGTGCTTAGATCGCGACACCTCATCGGTGAGCCGTTTCAGTCATCAGCAAACCAGCGAGAGAGGGAGAGAGAGGGGGTACAGGGTGAAGCAACCGGGGCAATCCGTTTCGCCCGAGCCTTCAAACACACTTTGCCCCACCTGCTGGTTCGTGCAATAACACTTGCTTCTGTAGCTACACGCAGGGGCGCTTGCACAGCGCTTTGGTTTATCCAGGCATCGACAGGGCGGGAGTCTTGCTTCCGTTGCTGCATATTCAACGCCGCCTGGTAGAGAAGAGAGATATATGTGTATTTAAGAATACTCCCCCTTAACTGCCTAACTGGCTTCCACCGCCCATTAGTTAAACGTAAATATTTCGCCTTCGTAATCGTTATTGCCAGCACCACTATATACAAGAATAATTTGTATTTAATTACCATGTCGATTCCAAATTAAGTATATTTCAGATAAATCAATTAGTGTGAATGTATCCATAACCCAAATTAATAATACAAACAATATCAATGCGCGCGTTATGAGGAGAACAAATGTGAAAAAATCAGTGCATATATAAAACGGTATTTATTGGTCGTATTTAGTCGCACTCTCTACTTATTAGCATTCCATGTTTCTTTAATGGCGCGCATTTATATATTAGATTAGAAATGTACTTTTCGGCTATGAATACATGCAGATCCATGAATTTGTCTGCAATAGTCCTTTATGACGGCATCGTAAATTTCCTCTTTCTTACCAAAAAAAAAAAATATATATATATATATATATATATATAGTTCCCAACGAACCGAGAAGCACTGTTCAAAGCGGTATATCGTCGTCACATTTGTGTACATGCATACACATATGTGAGATATATCGACTGTGAATGCTCTCGTGGACAGGGCAAAGTCTAGCAGCCGTTCTGTAGTCAGACGACTGTCGTTGAATGAATAACAAGATCGAACGAGAGAGGCGTCGAGTTCCTGTTGCCTGGCAGGCAGACCCGCAAGGTGGTGCGTCGTGGGCGAGAACCAGCCATCAGAACGAGGCTGGCCAGGGCTGGTGTAAGGCTCCGATCGGCGACAGCCCCGATGAATGCTCACTTTTCAAATTGCCTTCCTCTTGCTGCCGCGTCTCGTCCCGGTGGCTTTTCTTGCCTGCATCGGTGCCCGCTAGACCGGGCACAATGGTCGCCGTGCCTTCTCGAAGTGGTATTGACAGCCGAGTGTAATTCGATTGTCCACCATCGCGAGTCGCCACCGAATACCGCCGAAGTACAGCGCGTTTTCTTGCTGCTGTCCTTTATTATTACCTCATTTTCCGTTTTCTGTCGTATATATTGTCTTATTATGTATTTGCGTTTTAATGTATATGTTCTAAAGTTTTGGAATTTAGGTATATAATAGAAAGCCTGTGCAAGTAATAATAATAGTAATATTAGTAATAATAATAATATTGCGCGCTTGATTTACTTTTATTCATTAAAGGTAAAGTGTACATAATATAATATCACAAGATTCATGCATTGGTTCGGGCATCTATTTTTAGCCCCGTGGAAACAGGAACATCACAATTTTTCTTTTCGCTTTTTTGCATTTCGGTTCATAGCGAATCTGAGATCGCGTATACGAATGCTTAGAGTTGAGCATCGTATAATCTTTTGTAAGCATTTGTGGTCCAGTTGTTTGCAGATTTGTGCATGCACTCAATCTCGACATGCCCTCCGAAAACCCATAATTACTCTACAGCCACGGATAGGATCGCCATAGGTTTGGTACTAAGATGACTAAGTAAATGAATAGTAATTTATAACTTTTTCTTTTTACCATTATTGAGCATGATATTACGAACTTTGTTAACTTTTTATTCTGTTATTGACGTCGAAGACCTCCCGAACGGGGGTCATCGGTCTCATTTTCGGTCTATTCACATCCGTCGCGAAATCGACGGTACCACGAATTCACAGTGTTTCGGGACACTGATTGGTTACAGTTCGTAGCAGTTCGTAACGTTTTACCATTTTAAAACATAGGATTTAGTTCTTAACACAGAACTTGATACAGATTCGTTGCCTCTCTATTTTCGGCTCCCTAAAACCAGATTTTCATTACTTTTTTGACACAAACTCAAAGAATAAACGCCTCTATCGACTGGCGCGCGCATTTTGAACTGTGCACAGCTAAAGAATGGCAATAATAAACAAAATAGACCAAAAGCTATTGGTGTTTCGGTTCAATTTGAATAGTAAGTAGAACCTAGTAACAAAATACTAGAGCTTGCCAACTCGTTATTAAGGCTTATTACAGATTGGAATGCCCGGTCTGCTATGGGGCCTAAACCTCCAGGAACTTGCCGGAGCATATGGCGGCGCTCCTTCAAGCAATGCGTGTTTATCCTTTGAACGTTTGCGCTAATCAACGCGTTTACTTCCCGATATATTTTTTTGTTTAAACGTGTTGTCTTGGATCTCGCAGTTGCGAGCGTAACATTTGTGTTTCTATCGAATCGTCTGCTTGACCGGTGATGCTTGCCGTTGAAAGACACTATTATTCATAATACTTGCTCGACGGTCTACTTTAACAATTGCCTCTGTTGTATTGCCTATGCCTAAACCTAAAGGTCGCTAACTGACATAGTTTAGTCTAATACACAAGAGTTATCAAATGGCTTTAATAATGATAGAAAGATTTACTGAAGGTAAGTTATCTGAGATGGCTCATTAGCTCTTTTTTTTTTTTTTTGTTCTGGGAGGTTTCGGTAATGCATGATGCACATGCGCCACTAGCAGCCTGCGTGACTAGTGTGAGACTCGCAAACCCACTAAACCCGGATTCCTCCCCACCCCCCCAGGCTCGGTATTACTTTGGCATTACATCGAAACCGTGGGAGAGGCGTCCCTGCCGTTCTCCTTCAATCAGCTCTATCCCTTACTATCATCCCGCATGTCTACCTGCGGTTGGATAGGGGGTTGGCTCATTAGCTCAACAAACCCGTTTTGGTCTGACTAAGACTAAGCGAATACGTTTATTCTCCAAGTAGACTACGTTGAGAAGAAGTTATAAGTTTTGTCAGAAGCTTTTCAAAGCGTTCCGCAACCAGCTTAAGTTGTAACAGACTAATATCACACAAACTTATTAAACTTGCCTTATACGTCGATATCTAAGGTCATTTGGTAATACTAGTTGTGATTTGGAACCCGAAATGGCGCAAAGGTGGCAGTTCCCGCTGCTGTGGCATTTCCGAAGTCTCAAACGGAGTGCACCGTTCTAGTAAAACTGAACTTTTGTACCGCTTTTAATTGAGTACGCCGTCTTTTCGTAGTATGTGCCAGATTCTACCGCTACGTGTACCTTGTTTACAAAAAACTATTCTTCTCAGATTAACGCTTTTTTTCAATAAAAATCACAGCAATTGCATCCATTGATCTTATCCATTACATCTAGACGACGGTATTTTATATAGACCTGTTAATTCTGACCTGTTGGAGCCCATGAATAACCCTACTTTACTTACTGAGCTCTTAGGTTGTCGGACTTTTCTTTTGTACTCGAGCATACGAGCTCTACCCAAGGATTCACAAACTTCTTGACGGCATAACTTTAGTTCGAACATCGAAAGCGTAAAGACGCTAATCTAGTATGCAACGTGACCCACTCCCTAGCTCTGTCAACGTTAAAGCATCGAGCTCCCCCCTCCAAAGAGAAATGTAAACAAATTTGGCTATAAGAGACCAATTGATTTTTGTTCAAATTGCATTCGATACACTCAACGGGCTTGGAACTATACTTATGGTCAGCCAAGCATGCTTACTGCAGTTTTATACTAGCAATCAACATGCTGAAGAGTTATACCTCCGACAGAGGTTATACCACAAATTGTTGTGGAAATGCGGCTGCTATTGTTTTACGGACATTCCCCAATTAGGCGGCTACAGGTCTAGATACTAGAGACAAATCCTTCAAAACTGACCGAAGTTAGATTACACGTTTTCGAGCGCACAATTTATATTTATATTATATGCGCACAATTTATATTTATGTATATGTTTGCTTGTTTTAGTTTTTAAATGCCTTTTATTTTTTATTTCAACAGTGTGTTACAACAATATGGTACATGTAACACGTTATTTATATATATATATTTATTGTTGTCACCAAACCAGTATAATACAGTATCTGATATCAGCACAGTATATCGTTACATCTGTATGGATGTGGAGTACGAGCTTGTTTTACTCGTGGTATCGAAACAGCCGCCGCGTGGTCAGGCGGCTGTCATCGAACGAACAAACAGCGAGATCGAATGGGAGGAAGCGAGTTGAGTTCCTGTTGCCTGCCCCGGACCCACAAGGTTCGTGGGTACGACCCAAGCAGAACGAGACAAGGGCGACGTCTGGCGATAGCCCATGAATGGCCACTTTTCAAATTGCCTTCCACTGCCCCCTTTTCTTCTAGCTCTTCTTTGCGTTGTCGCTGAAACAACTCGCTCCTAGCGGGCCTGCATGGACGCCCAGACGTCTATAACAGGGGCCCGCAGGACCCGATGGCCGTCGTGCCAAATAGTATTGACGGCCGAGCGTAATTCGATTCTTTCACATCGCAGGCCACCATCGTAGTCATCAGCACCTTTCCATTCAGTCCTCTATTATCTCTGAACACTTAAAAGGGGCGTTGTTTTTACTCCCGATATATATATATATATATATATATATATACATAGCTAGCATTTATCTGCTTAAATGCACTTGTGTCAAAGGTTGCTCTTTAAAACGTTTTTAATTAGTTTTTTAATCACCTTTAAATAGGCCAGCCATTTTTCTAACATCATGTAATATCGTATAAATGTCTCTTCATGTTTTACGCTTGAAGTTAGCGGTGTGACAGAGAATCGTTACAATTTGCAGTCTTTCTGCAATTTATCCGACCGAATGAGCACAAGTGGATTGATACTTGTCGCTGAGAAGAATTTGGGACTGTTTTTTCTAGAGGTCTGACATTTGTCATACATTTGATTGTACCATAGTTTTCAGTTTTAATGGTCTACCACCCATTTGACCAGAACTACCTTCACCTTGCACCATCGTCTACTGCTATCCAAATACGAGCAGCAGAGACAGGCTGCGTACAATTCTTAGATCTATCCACGGCCTTTATCCACCAACACAATAGTTTCAGCGGAACTTTCATGCCATCTGTTGCTCCGTAAAATACAAACATAACGTGGTGTTCCCTGTGAGCAGTTGAAACGAACTCCCGCAGAACTATATATTTATATATATAGTTCTGCGGGATACAACGGGAGTCCCGTTGCAGCGTTGGTAGAGCGGCCATACACCTGCTTGCCGCGTGCAGATCCCCAGTTCAATCCTATGTATAACTTTTTGAAAAGAGATCATTTTAGTGCTTCAAGAGGCGGTTGAGTGCGTTAGAGATCATGAACCCATGGATGTCGATACGATCGACTAGCCATCTCAAATCAACCGTGTAACATTAAGAAGCAGCCCATACTAGAAAAACTGCTTTTGTTCTTGACGATAGCCAAGCAGACGCAAGTAGATGCGATTAAGCCCAAGCTCAAGGCCCCTGTCTTCAAAAAAGCTTTCACTGTAGCGGCATCATGTGCCAAGAGCACGCATTCCAATTTTAAGTGTAGCGAAGAAAGGGCGCTACAGTTCGCCTTACTATTACGTCTCTTACGAACATTTAGTCCAAGTTTATGAACCGACAAAAGTCTTTGTATAAAAAAGACCTTGGAGAAAAAGTAGCATTAACCATAGCTTGAAAGGTTCAAACTACTTTAGAAGGCAGCCTGCACAAGCAATTCAAAACACCTCTGGACCTATATGAAGACACAATAAAGTCGTTGCCGTTGGAAATAATCACAATCAAGACACGCAAAAACGACAATGTCTTCCAACCATCCCCAAATATCCGTAACTCAAAGAACAATAGACGCGCGTTTTCGATAGGCGGGCCCAGGCAGTTACTCTAGGATCATCACCGACAGACACGACTTCGACGAGTATCGAATGCCTTCACTAGAGTACATGAACCGTGGTACTAGAGGGGGGAGTACTAGAATCGACACACAGCCTACGGGCCGGCAACAATGTCCGTGTCCAGGGCTTCATTCGCAATGAGCATTTACAAAAACGCTCATGCTCACGCCCTCACGCTTCGCTAGTTGTTCAACTCGTGCCTCAGAGGTGGCGGTATCCTGTCGGAATGGAGTAAAGCCTTTCTTCCAGGGATTCCGAAAGGCGAAGGAGGCCCCCTCCGTCCTTCAACTGGCGTTATTATTGAAATAAAAAAAAGTCCTGGGATTATCCCGAATGAGCAACGTGGAGTCCGAGTAGATCGCTGTACTGTTGCTGCCTACAGCAAATCTACTGCTCGGCGACGTCCAACGGGTTCTTCCACGTGGCGCAGCTATTTACGTTTTATCTGTGCGTTTTCTAGCCGCATTTGCTGTCGCATTGAGACCTCAATCTTGAAATCGTAATTTCATTTAATTATCGTAATATTGTACTCGGCGCTTGTTTTATTTGACCTCAGTTTTGTAGCGGCGGTGGCTTAGGCGGCTAACGCACCGTTCGAAACGGGGCGTTGCCATGGCAACCACGGTTAGCAAAACATCGCTAGTTCGAGCCCTGGCCGTGCTGGTAGAATTTGTTGGACGTGGTTGTCATTGCCTTGCTGCTACATACCTCTGCTGGAGAAAGCCTATATAATTCCAGTACGAGAACGCGATGACGATAGATGCATTTAGACGCTATCGTGCCACAGGCAACTTAGCCCATTACGAGCGTCTAAAATGTAGTTGTCAGAGCGTTAAAAAAAAAGTTTGGCTTCGATGGCCTGATACGGCATACAGATTATCTGATGCTTAGATTTCACTCGCTCATCCTGCAAGAATCGTCTCGTCTACCTGTTAGCGGATACACTGGTTTCCAATATTCACCCGACTTGGTATCGTGCGATTTTGTCCCCCTGTCGAAAAAAAAATTGACAGGGAGTCGTATCGATTCACGCAATTCGGTGCTTTCCCAGTACAACGTGCACGTGTATCCAGAAAGAGGTAGCACGTATATGCGCTATAGGCCGTGGAGAATATAACTAGAGCCTAGACGGGTTTCGAGCGTCGAAAAATTCTCGATACCAAACATGGTAAAGAGGCTATGAATTGTACCTACTTGAGGGGACTGAGCAACGTCAGTACAACAACACTACCATAAGCATAACTACGTCAAAAACCACTACAGTAACAAATAAACCAACACAAAAACAGCAACGGTTACAGCAACAATAACAAGACACATCATTTGCAGATGCTGATGCTAATGGGAGGATGCTAATGCACCCCGTCAACTCTGCGGTCATCTCAAAACGGCCGCACTGCATTTCTTACAAGACCCGCTCATTGCGAGTCTGCGAGCGCCCGCCTTCCTCGACAGCCCCCCGTCTGAGAGGTTTCGTACCGGTGTGTTCTGCGCCCATATAACAGGGCGTCCGTCGTTATGCGTTCGCGTTTAAGTCCAGTCATTAATCATTGACGCCGATGACGTCGATGAACCTTAGTTGCTTGCTGATGGTGCTACCCCCGCCTCCATCAACATCATCGGCGTCATCGCCAAATACTGCCAAACGGCAATTCAGCGTATAGGAACACACAAAAATAGTTAAACAAATCGTTCTATCATCATCTTCAGCCGCCACTGTCCTCTCCGTGTTGCTCCGGCAGCGACCTGATCCTGTTCCTCACAAGCTCCCTCACCCCTTCCTGCGGCTGCTTTTCTTTTTGTTCCTTTATTTTTCAACATAGGGGGGTATCTCCTGCTCGCGACTTCACTTTGAAGGTCTACCGCTACCAGCGCCGCAATTTTTTGCCATGATTGGAATTTCTTCTTTGGTTCTTTTTCGACAACAACCTTCAGACAAGCCAGTTGGTGGTTGGCTGGTTGGTCGACTGGTTTGTTGAGCTCTGTCGATTTAAAGTCAATATATATTTTGAGGAAGGCGACAAGCGCGCGGCTCTCACTTATTGGCTGACGGCACGCAATCTTCGAGCGGTTTATAGGCTCATAACGGACCGATAATAAAATGAAGTGAATCTGTCAGGCGACGTTTCATGAGGTTATTTTTGTTGTTGTTGTTGTTGTTATTGCTGTTGTTGGTGGCGGTGTTGTCGTAACCTATTTGTCGTCTGCCTCGTTGCGAGCTATTTTTGTTTGATGTTGATCGTGAATGACCTTCTATTATTTGCGTAGGGCACAATGAACTCCGCTGTACTTTGTCCACTGTATTACTGTAAATAATAATAATAATAATCTGCATATTGTTGAAATGTTTTATCGATTGAAGCATTGTTCATTGTGTAATTTATGATGCCATATTTCCTTAAATAACTTAAGTTATGTACATTCCCGTAATTCATCATTGAGAGTGTTCCTATTTTGGCCATAACCATGTCAGGCGATTTAAGTATTCATTCGCGCTATTCTCTCTCTCTCTCTATATATATATATATATATATATATATATAGCCGAGGGTCCCGATATTACGGTTTCAGTCGTAGAAAGCGTGCAACCTTGTTGTTTCTAACAACATTAAACTTTTCTATGCTGGAGTTTTTAGAACCATATCTGCTACACAAGAAAGCGCTTCCCTCTGCTCTTTCGTAACCTGCGGCTCTTACAAAAGTCCAAACCTAAGCAAATCATTATACACAGGGGCGGTCAAGTGCGACGACGATACGCTTTCAATTTATTATTGGTTTGTGTTTCCGCAAGGTCGTCTTAGTTGGTGCACACGGTCAGGGCTTTGCGCCTGACGTGGCCAAACCAACTATCCTTTCATACGTACGATACAAGGGCAGCACGAATGAATATCTTTGCATAAAACCTTCCTACGAGACCGACAGCGGCACACATTCTCAAGCAAACAAAGAAAAAAACAGCGGTGACAAGACGCCGCGTAGAGATGTTGGAGGCGCATTTACAGACGTCACTTGGATGTTAGAAAATATCAGTTCTGACTTGGCAGCAACCGGCAACCTTGAAGACGATTGCGAAAGCACTGAAACCTTATTTCTTGACCCTTCTGTCACTTGCAGATAAGCTTCCAGCATTGAAACCATAATTCCATTTACGAATAACTCAAATAGAAATTAATCTGCAGATGCTCGACTAGCTTTGGATGACCCCCAATAGGGCTACATGTCCTGTGGTGTGTAAAAGGTGTTATCACGAGGAGGAGTCTTGCCACGCATATATTGACCAGACACACCGATGCAGCTAACGGACCGTCTACTACCCCTGGCACTACAGAGCTGGCAGTCCACTCTGGTCGTGCATTTTTTCAGTCGCGGAAAGTGCCGACGGTGATGGTCAAGTCCCGGAATCGTGTCGTCGTTGACCCAGGCTGCAGACAGGAATGGGGCACTGTTGAATAGCAATGAAAGGGACGCTTATAACGTTAAAATCAAAAGCATACGATGATAGGGCTAACCAGGGCAGTTGGATAACTTTTTTCAAGAGAAGCGATTAGCAAGCCTGATGAATAGGGCTTCTTCTGTGACTTATTGCGGCTTAGTATTGACCTAGACGTTTTCCACTGATGTCGTTGTAGTGATCATGTGGAACCGTTAGCCCACCTGGCCACCCTTCATGCGCTCTAAGTGCAGACTGAGGAAATTACACCTTTAGTCGAGCACTAAGGTCTGGCTGTGCTCGTTTCTACTGCCGTGTGTACTAGACGGCAAAAGACCCGATGATTTTAGTCTAATCTCATCTGAACGTGGCCGAATGCTTGTTTGGGATGCAACTATAGCCGACCTATTAGTCCCTTCGATGATCGGTGCAGGTGCGGACCGAGCAGGTTATTCTTCTAGATTGGCAGAGGCAAATGCAGAGATACTTTAGCGTTGGTTATCTGCACCAATTTTGTCCGAATTTTATCGAAACAATGAAAGGCCCACGCCCTCTTGCATCTCAGCTGATCTAGTGGGTGGTGGGAACTTTAACTTTTTTATGGGAGCTTCCAAACTTTTGCTTCAGAGGCTGTCGCTTGACTTAAAAAGAGGAAATGTAGCATCTGTTAGGGACACATTATTGGGTTGGACCAATCGTGGGTTAAAGAACCTAGTACTACACGTCCGCGCGGTGACATTTGTGCATTCCGAGGTTCCAATAACATACTAAATGTAAATTCTGCTGTTTTTCTGCTGTTATTAGTACTGGATTCCCCGGGTCTATCTAGTGACGACGGAAAGAGACCCGATGATTTAAGTCTAAATCCCTTTGAGCAAAGCCGTTAATTACCCGTTCCAATTTTGACCATTGGCGTTTGACGCAAGAAAAAGCCCAGGCCCTCTTGCATTTAAGCTGAGCAAGCGGGTGTTAGAGGCGTAGAGAGGATCTAAATTCTTGCTTCACAGGCGGTCGCTTGACGCACAACGATAAAATACAACATCTGTTTGGGGCACATTGTTGGGCTGGACTAATTCTGGGTCAGAGAATCTGTGATTACACGTACGATTATTCACTCCAAAGTTCTATGAACATACTAAATTTAAATAAATAACTCGACATATAATTATTATTATTACTTATTTATGTGTATCGAGGTATACGTTTGTGGATTAACTTCGTAATGCTTCCTAGTTAAAGATTTTGATGCACCCTATGCCAACACTACATTTGAAGGATTCCATATATATATATATATATATATATATATATATATATATATATATATATATATATATATATATATATATAGATATATAGATATATATATATATATATATATATATAGATATATATATATATATATATAGAGAGAGAGAGAGAGAGAGAGAGAGAGCGAGAGAGACATACCTCTATGTCAAAAGCCTACACCATAGCGGACGTGAACCTTTTTGCGTTGATCGGTCTGCTACCGGTTTACCGACCTAAGAATATGTGCCAATGTATATCCGAGCCAATTTGCGCCACGGCTGGTTGAGAAGTTGAGCAAGCCCGGCGGTGCCTGAACGCCGTACGATGTCGGATGCCAGATGCCACGAGACATATGGCGCGCATGAGTCGAACGCGAACATGAACGGGAACGCGGGCCGCGAGCTCTGCGCCTTAGCCACCGTCTCTGTGCGTCTCTGCGCGTTCTGTGCTTAATGGCGTGCACGGCGACGTGCTCCACATCGTCACAGCCGAATGCGATGTATGTGTTCGTTGTGCGGCCGCAGAAGGAGAGAAGGGGGTAAGGGACAATACATTGGCCGTCGTCAGCGTTAACATCGACATCATGATCATCATGGGGGTGGTCGAGGCTGCGCTTGTCGCACCACATTCAACGTGTCCGGCATTTCCACTCATTATGCCGCCAATAATAACAACAACAACAACAACAACAGCAGCAGCAACAACAACAACGACAACAACAACGAAAGCAACAACAGCAGCGACAACAACAACTGCAGCAACGACAACAACAGCAACAAAGAAAACCACAACAGCAACAACAACAACAACATAGCCGACACCGTTGGCACCGACGACGGGAATTACAACAACGTATTGAAACCGACAACTCGATGAGTGTGACGATTGAGTCTTGGATTTGGATAGCCGATCGACAGCTCTAGTAGACGCACGTGCTCGTCGAGCGGTCGAGGGCACAACTCGTAATGGCCGACTAAGCAATTTCTTAACCAAGCCTTTCCCACTTCTTGCATTTACCTCTCTCTCTCTCTATCCTGTTCCCCCCTCTCTCTCTTGCTCTCACTTCGCCTTCACTACCGAACGCCTGCGTGCCCCGTTTGGACGACTCTCCAAGCAACACTAGTCGCGGACCTTTACTGAATGACTCGCAGATTGGCCTAGTCTGGCTAAAGGAATCGAACGGGAGAGGCGGCGAGGGGGGGCGGCATTGCACAGAACAAACTGCAGTTCAAGTTCAGTGGACCGAATACACACACCAACTTGTCGGCCGCCCAGCGTCAGTGTTACTGCTAGCTAGCAGCAGTGCCAGCCTTAGTGGTGGTTGTGATAACAGCGCACCGACAAGCTTTCCTAGGTTACCGGTCGTCGGTCACCCACGCTCATACAGATGCCACATCTTGACTCTACCCCTCCGCCCGCGCCCCTTGTATCTGATACCCCCGGGAGGTGGTGGGGAGAAAGAAGGGACGAACGCAAAAGGCATCTTAGCAAACATCGGAAGAAAACCCGCACATAGGCACACACACACACACACATCTATATGCGGCGCGTACCACAGAACACGGCATAGAGCACAGCCACATAGCCACATGTGTGCAAGAAAGCGAGTCAGCAAGCGAGGGAGACATCGCGAGCCGGTGCATCACGCAGAAGCCCCCAGCCCCCGGAGGTTGTAAGGCGGTGTCGCACCTATAGCATCGGCCGACGCGGCCCTTTCACACCCTCCACCGTCCTGATGTAAACAGTGTCAATGACCGAAGAGACCCTGCGGCATTGGCGTACTGATGCTGTTGTTGTTGTTGCTACTGATTATGATGATGATGATGATGATCATGTTTTTATGCTGCTAGTCTAGTTCTGCTCCTTTTGCCCCCCCCCCTACTGCTGTTTCGGGAAAGCAAGTTACTTCCGCTGAATGTTGCTGCGAGGGGCTACCGCTGTTTCTGCATAGCGAAATCGATATACCGACATTATAGTCCAACCAGCGTGGCTGTCTCGATGCAAATACGTTGAGACTGCATACGAATGGGTGGGTGGCGGCGGCGAGATCGTGGACGCTTTCACTGTATGGTTCTAGTCGCCATCTTTGTCGTCGTCGTCGACGCCGTCATCGTCTATTTGTGGTCCTATTCCTTTCAGACGACCCGGCCTTCCTGAATTTAGCCAGCCATTCGAACGCATTCGCAATGACGATCGCTTCACTAGGTCGTCGGTCCACGTCGGCTTCGACCCCGAACACCCAAGCCAACCGGGGCGCTGTCCTACCCACTTTCGCATGTCTTGACACAAAGCTTAAAGGGTAGCGACAGGAGCAGCTTGTCTGCCTACGTACCTGCCGCTTTGCCTGCCTTAAAGGGGTGGGGCGAATGTGGGCAAAATCGTGGCAGCTGGCTTGGGCCGCTAGATTCCTTTCGGAATGCGCTGTTCCGACCTGCAAGGCGACGTGCGCTCATCGCATTTGTAGTAGGTCGTGCTTGTCATGGTTGTAGTAGTAGTAGTAGTAGTAGTAGTAGTAGCAGTAGTAGTTGTTGTTGTGGTGGTTGTTACTGTGGTTGCTGACGTTGTTGTTGCTGACGTTGTTGTTGCTGACGCTGTTGTTGCTGCTGATATTATTATGGTATTATCAATCGCGACAAATAAGTATAGTTAATAGCCAATAAGTAAGTATAGCCAATAAATAAGCCAATAAGTAAGTTTAGCCAATAAGTGAGCATAGTAAATTGCCATACTCAAAACGGAGGATAATTTCCTAAAAAGTGAAGACGGTCTAGTGGGAGTAAGTGCTCATGGAACCACATCGGTATTGTGTTCCGAGTACGTGCCGCTGTGACCGATCACACCTAGATCACACCTGCCCTTTATAGTCATGTGGGTTTTCCGAGTGTGGCTTCTCAGTTATTGAAAATCGACGTATATGTATAAACAACGTACATCCACGACATAGGATACGTCCCTGCAGAGACGTCTACCTTTGCATATATATATATATATATATATATATATATATATATATATATATATACAAGTTCTTTAACTGCTCAACAGATTAAATTTGTATTTGCACAAAGTTTTTACTTGACGTGCTATTACTTGGTCCTTTACCATATTGCAATACGGGCCTACTTCGTATACACATTTACGCAAGACTATTTCATTGTACCAGACCTATAGTTTGTGACCTATATATATACATACAGAGCTGAATATAGGAAGGGGCAAGTACGGGATATCGAGCTTGTGGGTCAGGGAATGAGTCAATTGAGCATATTGTAAAATAATGTATAGCTTTAGGAAGGGGGGGAAACAGAGATATAGACCTGTCGGAGACCCGAGCTTTAGGAACACTAGTTACAAAGGAACAAGTTGATATTACAAGAGGAGGTTGTTCCAATAAAAGACAACAATTTAGTAGGTATTGGAGAATATATATTATTAATGCGTAGGTAATGTATGGTACATGCCGCTGCTTTAAGCACCGCTGACATAAAAAGGGTGACATTTGTATTTGGGTAAACATGTCAAGCGAATAATAAATCAATTATTATATTCAGGGTATTCACAAAATAGTCTGAGGTCTTCAAAATCACGTCAAAACAAGAGTGTTAAGGATATTTTAAAAACTATTTAATGCAGATATAATGTCCTCTTTAATTAATATCGGTGAGGTGGTGACTTCTTTGTTATTTCAATATGCCACATATGTAACACATAGAATCAGCGTCCCGACATGTTAACGGTGCCAACATGTGGGGCATTTCACTCCATCGGGCACCTACGAGGCGGTCAAAACCAAGCGCTGCCAGAACCAAGCTAGTAAAAAATTATATATTTCGAATACGCAAAGCAGCTGATTTCATATATCATTAAAACGTTAATAATTTTCTCACCACTCAGCCTCGATCGTTAATGCTAGAAAAGTTCGTCTAAATTAAGTGTAAATAAAACAACAATAACCTTATAGATGCGTCGCACGCAAATTTTTCCTTCCTTGGGTAGACATAATGTTGAATGTTTTTAAGGCTATAAAGAATTATCAAAGACACGAGTCCTAGCAAATGTTCTTTGATGCCTAAAACAGATTGTGTGGAAACGACTACTAAGGTCGCTGAAGCAAGTTGTCAAGAATCATGGGATTTCGGTTTCCGTCCACCAGTTCCCAAGAGAAAAGCTTACCTGAACTGGGAAGTCCAACTGCAAGCTGTAGTCCCGCTTCCAAACTCATAAACCCGCGATCCACACGAGTGGTAAATGTACATATTTTTATAAGGTTCGATAATAAGGTAACATATATTTATCTGTTCTTGTTGATCTCATGGCGTCTTTTATATAAGCGGCATTATATATATATATATATTTTTTTTTTTTTTCATTTATATTTCGTAGAGGAAAGATAAAATCTGTCTCAGATATTCTCTCTCGCGCAGGTCCCCCGTTGTTGCTTCCATTCTTCTGGCCAGATTCCCAATGAAGTTTGCCGTTATTATTTTTATTATTTGTAGCAGCAGTGACTTAGGTGGTTAACGCACCGTTCGAAACGGGGCGTTGCCGTAGCAACCATCATTAAAAGACTATCGCAGGTTCGAGTCCCGTCCTTGCTGGTTTATTTGTTGGACGTGGCTGTCATTGCCCTGCTGCTACATACCTCTGCTAGAGAAAGCCTTTATAATTCCAGTAACGAGATATATTTAGACGCTGTCATGCCACAGGCAACTTAAACCATTACCAGCGTCTAAGATGTGGTTGTCACAGCGTACAGTTTATTATTATTATTATTATTTAGAAAATGTATTGTTGTCATTACACTAATCCCTTCAACTCTTCTTGCACATACATGTAATACACGCCCTGCATCTATCTACCTTCATTAACAAGTATATACAAGCGCATTGTATTCTGTATAGGCGGCTAATGAATACGCTCCTTACGGTCGTGAGACGACCGTATCGGTCAGCACGTTGAGAGAGCTGCGAGGTGGAATGGCGGTTATGGTGCTGCACAATTGAGCCGCGTGTTCCTAACCTAGTAACAAACAAAGCGTCGTGAATGGTAAAGCGATTTCGCATTATCTACCACAACGAGGCGCGCTGTGGAGGTGTCCTGACGTGACCCCAGGCCATCACCGCCACCTTACACAATGTCCGGTCGCAACGGTCTAGCAAGTAAGATAAACGGGGCGCAATAAAGTAGAGAGGAGAAGGTTAAATGATAAACAAGAGAAATGGGAAACAAAACGAGGGAATAGTCCACTATCCTAAGTGGTCTGCCTCTGGAACCACACATGGTCTCTTTTTAAACGGCTACGATCTACGAAAGTCTATGTAATATAAAAGCCTACGGCGATGAGTAGGCGAACTTCGAGGAGACATCGATGTCTTTGCTGTCAAAGAATCGTCGTCACAGGACGGCTGGAGACAGAGATCTTGTGCTCTTCGAATGTGGTACTATGCAAACTCAGCCAACTACGGTACGCTGAACGAAGAAACGAGTTAGTCCGAGTCACTGGCCAATGTCACGCGTGGAATATGAAGACTCGTACGTCGCTGGGCAACATATGTCTCCCAACTTATTTGCCTTGAATGTACTACATATTTGAAGCCAGTCACGAGTCGTAATCGCACGTTAAATTGCGTTAGAGTGGCTACGAACCCAGATCTACGAACAGGTTCGTAAACTCTCCTCACAGTTAAGGGAAGAAACTATATATATATATATATATATATATATAAATTCTACTATAACCGTATGCACTTGTTTTAAGATTTAGTAGCACTTGGCACAAAAATAATGTTTTCTAATGGATGGAGGGAGCGGAAACTCCTTGTTTAGGAGTGAGGATAAAATTTATAAACGTTGTTCTGTATTTTTCTCCTACAAAATTGTGCAAAATTTACGTTTGCGGGAGAACCAGTCAACGCATGAAGAAAAATCATACCGGCGTGTTTGGCGGAAAATTCTGCTTAATCTGAATGACACCCGAGACAATCTAGCAAAAGGCGAATAGCCGGATTAAGGAAAGTCCGAAACAGTCGATATATTTTACGTTAAAGATTCCACGTTCAGAACCGTACAATTTTGCCATTACGACCAGAAATTTACGCTCAAAGGACTATTCCCAGGCACCAGCAAATTTTATATATATACTCATTATAGATTAATTATATCTACTCAATTTTGTTGCTTTATTGTGTACACACTTTGATTTGTACATACACTCGCATGTTGTGTATATTTTAAATGAAAGGTGACAGATTGTCAATTTTTGGGCACGTCAATAAATCTGATTGATTGATTGTTGATTGCACCAAAGTTATAGTGCTACGTTGCGTAGTTGTCGAGTAACTACGTTTTTCGACTGCCATAGTTGTTGTGTTTTACGTTGAAACTTTCACGTTCAGAACCGCTAAATTTTTTTGAAGACGTTTCCGCCTCTCTCTCTCCATAGGGAAAAAATCTGTGCCAAGTCCTACCAGACCTCAAAATATGTATTTGACGTTTTGATAAACCCAGGAAGTCCGTCTTCAGGAGACGTATACAAACTAAACGAGGAGTCTTTTAACGACGGGAAGCACTAGCCCCCTTCATTATCGGATCCCTAACAAAAATCGGGAACCTCTCGTTCTTTTTGTGTATTTTCCCCACATGTCTCAAGGCCTTGTTTGTTACTCCGCTCTACAAAAATAAGAGGCGATAAAACACTCGCGGTCCCATAAGTCTGGTTGACTATCTGTCCAAACCATTAGAAAAAAACTTCCTCTGTCAAAGTTTGAGTATGGTTTAGAGTCCATGGACTCTCGGTTATCTCATCAATTTGGCGTCCGCTGTGGTCAATCTACAGAGTTGGCCCTCGACCACTTATGGCAGTAGTGGAGAACTCAGTAGAGTCGACCAAAATAAGCCCCGGAGCCTTTCTAGACGTTGCCTTGGCCTTCAACTGTCTCAATCACTTAGTTTTCTTATCAATTTTGTTTTCTTGAATATACAGAGGAACTTAAAAAAAGAAGGCTAATCGCTCTCGCTGATGTAACGAAGTTGATTTTTTGGTTCATTAAATCCAGGGTATTTGTAGTTGCCTCATCTTCATTTACGTGGATGCAGTCATTAAAAAGTTCAATTTATTTGATCTTGTCGTTAGTGGCATCCAGACGAATGTTACTATATTCCGAGCTCCACAGCTAACGCTAACCCTAACAGAAAATTCTTTTTAGCAAGGAGAAAATTTATTCTAGCAGAGACCTCAAAATGTCTTGGACTTATACGGCATAGGTTCACGAACTGGCGCGCGCATTTATGATGATTACGTCAAGCCCGAATGCAACGCCATCGTTTCAGCTCTGTATCGCATGCGGCTTATCGGAATTCCCGTTGTGATTGTCCTCTTTTGGTCTACAAAACCCGGTTCTTATGATTTACGGCGTTTTTATATAGGGAGAGTGGGTTTGAGGTTGTTCTCTGTTAGACTCAAAGAATCCAAACCGATGCTGTCAAAACCGTTTTTACTAGGCCGTCGCAGAGACTCCGTTAGCTATATCTATGAGGTCTATAATTTCCTTCTCGGTCGACTCGCTCTACCTGCTTAAGGTTGCCACGCTGGGCCTAAAGATCACTCGTAATCTTATTCCCTGCAATCTTTCCTGTCCTCTTGTTCCCTTGTTCTGTGGGGTCTCGACACATATCACAACATTTGTAGGACCTTTAGTCATTAAAAGTGTAGTCTGCATGATCTTGCTTCTAGGTTGTCCGATAAAAAATAACTTAGTAGCTAGTTCCTGATTTCGTAATTAAAGAGCTTCGAGAAAGTATTCTAACGAATATCTTGATAAATGCTGTTACAAATGATAGGTAAGTCGGATACCAGAGAAGGTCAATAGATTTCTCAAAGACTAGATGCACCTTGAAAGTTGTGGGGCGACACTACGTTTTACGGCACGTAGGGACCAGAGGAAAGGTATATCAATAGGAGTCCACTTAGATAGTTTCTACATCGTCTAGCGTCATGGCGTTCTCCGCTTCATTTTTAATTAACCTGGCCCTGCGAAGAATTAGCTTGCATTCGCTCCCCTAAAAAATAATTCTATAACAGAGTACTGGTAGGAATATAATTTTACAAACTATAATCAAGCTGCCAATTCGTTTATTAGCCTTATACGACACAACATTTATTAGCCTTATAAAAGGCAAAAATAGGATAATGGCATAGCATTTAGGCATTATAGTTTATGTTCGAGTGCAACTTTCTGCATTCATAAAAGGTATAGACAAGACACCTCGTGGTCTCTACAAGGGCCACTTCTTTTACCTGCAAGGAATAGCTTGCCATTCAGGTAAAGTTTCATCTGAGGAGATCAGTGTAAAATTAGGTTCGTCTTACTGGCGTTGACGATAAATCTATTTAAAATTGTACTGTCTTTTCCACTTGCAAAAGACAGTAGAACCTCATGGGGATGTGGGCATAAAGAGATTTGTGGCATTGTAAACAAAAATATTCGGATTTTTTTTGAAAGAATATAATGTAAAATGACTAAAGCCACGAAAGGACCAAGAGCAGAACCCTGCGCAATATCATGTTGATGAATTACTTCACGGATTCGACAGTTCCAGTCCGGGAAGCTGCGCCCAAAGCCGAACTGAGCAGTTGACCGGACGTTTATCAAGGGATCAAGGGGTTCGTCAAGCCGTGTCAGTTCAATCTTCGTAAATACCTTAGAGACATAACCGACCAGGATTGGATTGTAGCTCGATGGTAGTGCTTTGTCACGTTTCTTTTGTAAAGTAAAGTCACAAACGAGGCATTCGGACGCGTGTGAAAGAAACCCGAAGTAAACAACAGGTTAATAACCTTAGCTAAAGAGCCTACGATAGAAGGAGCCGATAGGTGTACTATTCGTCCAGTTACGCCCATTGCGTCAGAGCTCCAATTAGGTATCTTCCCTATATATCTGGCCCTGGGATATAGATGGATAACCGTGCCCCTACTGATGGTAGGGAAACGCCAATTTAGTGCTATCAACCATGTTCTTTGTATTAAGCATAGAATCCATAGGAGCTACAGTCAATATAAATAGCAGATAAACATAATGTTTGGCCTAACGCAAACATTCTTACTAAAGACCCAGAGCTGACGCGTGTCATTTTTCAACGCAAGGAGACAAGCTTTGTAAAATGCAGTTCTTGCTGCTCGTAATGAATATTGGTAACGCCAACAATTTTTCAAATAAGCACCTTTATTTAGGACAGTTAACTCTCCTGTGTCAACGACCATTTTATTGGAATGAAGGCGGAGCCGACAAAATTATGGAGAAAAGCAGAAAGAACTTTTTGCCACGCTATCGAAGGAAACCATCCTGGGGAAGGAGGGTTTATAGAGGCTAAGAACAATATAGCAGATACCTTCAAATGCAGTGTTGCCATAGGCTCCATCAAACTAGGAAGCATTACGAAGTCAATCCAGAGATACTTTGATATTAGCCCTGTCGTGACCTCTAACGAATTGTAGATGTCATTCATGCGCCGAGCAGTTAACCTCCATGTATTCTGTTTGAGACTATATTAAAAAAATGCTTGAAAACAACAGGATTTTGAAAACAGCAAATTGGATAGAGAAAAATTAGAAAAATTTTCTACGGCTTTGTGGACAAAACATGCGCGCGATAACGGTCGAGTGACACGTTTAATTAGATAATACAACCCCCTCGACTAGAACAAAATAGGATGGAATCAGAAGGAGACGGATTAGCAATTAAGCTGACATTAGCGTCACCTAAGTTTAGTCATGAGAGTACCGGGCGGTAAAATATTGTCCAACGCATTCAGCAGAGATTCGCCATGAGCCACACTGCTCAAACAAATGCTGAGAGTGTAGCCATAAAAATCGTACTCCTTTCATACGAATATTTGCCACTTACTCATCGCAAATGACGACAAGGCTCTGCAGGTCGAGTGCGAATGTAGATGCCAACTTTCCCACCAACCTCAATCGAGCTGCGGTTCAATGCTGAAAAGTGGAAGCCCTCTAGTAAATAGGCAGAAATATTAAAATACTTTAGCCATGTTTGGCCAACAACAACTTTGTCAAAACCGGATTCCTCCCCGTTAAGCAAACTCTTTAGATTCCTAAACTGTACTCGTTTTATTTAGTCTCACAGTTTTGGTGTTAAGAACATCGCAGTGATTTCGCTATCCTCGAAACAAAAGTCGCGCCAAGCTTCGCAGTCATGTTTGCTGATATTATAACAAATCGACACATGTATGTGTAAACAATATTAATTGAACAGTATAAACAGCAAAGCAACGACAAAACAAACCAAATGTTCTATGACTGTTAAGCGGGGGAATAAAACGGCACTAAGTACTCTTGCAATAGGCTTCACAGAAGAAATAAAATGTGGCTTCGGTGGTGAAGTAGCTCAGGTGGAGAGCCCAGATAATTTTTTGTGCAGTAGTCTCCACGACTAATGACCAAGGTATAGAAACGTACGCTGGTAATAACTGGGTAACAGACACAGGCTGAGGGTTTTTCTAAATGTTATAGGAGTTATATCCAGAGGAGTTAACGACTTTCCAAGACGTGGTATTTGGAAGCCTCTTGTCGACCTGCTGCATAAGCCGGCATTCCATAAGGGATTTTCTCTTTTTAGCTTTGCATGCACGAAATGAACATGAAGCCAAGGACTTGATATGCGTGGGTCCCTACAATGCATGCGTTTGACTACGTTTGTGCAGTTTGCCAATTTACCGCACCGTTTGCATGTTTGACTGTTACAACAGTTTGAGGCAACATGATCAGGCTTCACAGGATAAGTATAGCATGTAATAGACATTCCTGCATGCAGAGTCACTTTATGCGTTCCAAATGCTAGGTATACCTCAGGAGGCGGTATCTGGCTCAACCTTCGTTCTGACAGTAGGTACAGGAGTCAAAGTTGCACCGATTAGAAAAACATCTCCCTCTTGACTGAGGTAGCACCTACGTGTCTTAATGCAGACATTATAACACTGTAACTAGCAAAACCTTTGTGGGCCTCAGTGATTTTTCCCTGTACCCTGCCAAGTCAGGACTATTGGCAAGCACGGGGATCTTAAGTAGACTTGATACATTCATAGCTTCTGTATCCTGTTTTCACTGTGTTAAACTCGCCGTAAATGACACTAGGTTTAGGTTCTGGCTGGAAAGAGACAATATATCGGTGGAAATTTATTTTCAAAATGGTCTACACCTGGTAATCATCGATTGTTCTCCTAGATCGTTTTCCTTCATCCTCTCCCGGTCGTCAATTAAAACTCATGCTCCCCATGAAGTATCTATTAACCCAACCTCTAACAAATGGGAACTGAACCTGGGAATATCCCGGTTTAGCGACTAGAACTGGCTGCCAAAATCGTATGAGATAATGATGCCTGTCGACTTCTTTGTCTGGGTCTTTTTTAAATATACAAATATGCAAAACATGTAAGCTGCCATCAGGAGGCACGTAGTTAGTCTGTAATGGAATGGTGTACATTTTAAAAAATATTGGCAACCTCACAGAATGTGCAAATTACGTTTATGCTCAGAAAACGAGTGCTTGTTGTATAAACGTAGTAGCACTATTCGCATTTATTAAGCATGAATGAGCATCACAGGATCTAGATTTTAGCAAACTTTTATCAATTGGACTGTTTACCATTCTCCGCCCCACGGATTGGCGGCATTTTTCGAAACACGCTGGCATGATCCGTTTCTTCATTGAACAACTCGCTTTCTTGCAATCATATATCCCTGCAGCAGTCAATCAGCCTAAAATACGCTATGCGCCTACTTTTTGCACAGACTCACCTATTTCAAATTATGTATTGCTTTTACTCGGTGACGGCAAATACAATGCTGAACGTTCGATATTACATCATATATATTGTAAAGTAATGTCCGGCCAGCTATATATCAGTAGAACAAAAAAAACAACAAAGAGGTATGTTGTTATTTCAACCTCAGTATACACATGACGACATTTCTGTCACTGCCTCATCTCCTCCAATTCATTGAAAAATGCTGATCTGAATAAAACCTACGACGCCCCTAAGTCTAGCCAAACTGGGTAGATAGCTGTAAAAAAGGCAATTCTAAATGGAGGTAACAAAGCTTGAGAGTGTATATGCAAAATGGAGGCGAGGGCAAAAGCGTTATTTACCCGAACACCCACGCGCATAAAGGAGACGAAAAAAAAAAGAAAAAGAAAAGACCCCGCGAAAGAAAAGGCTATTGGTAGCCGTGATTGTGCTAATGGTGACTGCCTGCAGTGGTCGCGGTGTGAAAAGCGAGGGCATGGCGGTAGATCGGCTCCACCCATCAGCTCATTCACGCGCTACAGAGCTGCTCGCTAGCTATAAAGGGAAATTGACCTCCTCGCAGGTATGACTCGTCGCCAGGGGTGTTGTAGTTAGTGCTGCTGCAACCGTCTTTGTTGCTGTTGTTGTTGTTGCTATCTTTGCTGTCGTTGTTGCTATCTTTGCTGCTGTTGTTGTATTTGTTGTCGTCATCGTCGCTGTTGGCGGTTGGTTGGGTTGGAGAAAAGACGCCAGTCTGTTGTGATCGTATGTTATGAGCGAAGTTGGGGTTAGGCGGCGGGCCACAATGGGGGTACTCTCAAGTACAACTCCCCGGGAGCGTGCACTTTGTCGTGCACGCAACCTCAACATCAATCACTGGGCTATCTGCGGCCGCTCCGTGTCTGCACAACGTGAGCCCATGGCCGGCCGTCGTTCGTGCTATTGTAGAAGTCATGTTTTACCCCCATTGCGTGGATAAGCAGACCTCTCTCACAGCAATATTTTTCGATTGTCTTCTCTGCCGCTCTCGGCTCCCCTCGCTCTCTTTATCTCTCCCCCCCCCCGTTCTCTGTAGTTTTCGTTGGCTCTTCCCTTATCTCATTTGTCTTATGAGACAGTATGCAATATTCGCATCTTCCCGGAGTTCGAGCTCGGATATATGTTTTAGTGTGTTCTCATAGACAGTGTGCGTTCGAGAAATGCCATGGAACCTATGTACTAGATGAGCTTTTGTGTGTTCTTCTGTAACTGTTGTTGGGAGATCTACTGCACAACTTTTCTTAACATAATCACCTATCTCCTTAAGGCTGAGGAGCTACTGAATGCTATTGTCATCCTGTGCCCTTCAAGACGTTTCATTTGCCGTCGAGTGCTTGAAGCAGGTTTTACCTCCACTGAGGACCCTTGAGGAGGAGCTAACCAAAAAACGCGCAAACTTTAAGTAAAAGGAACGGCCTGCGCTCAACCAAACTGCCATTAGCCTCAGTAAAGCGAATATTCTAGATATCAAGGCTCCAACAAGAGCTTTATTGCTACCAGAGAGGTTCAACAACGACGTCCGCCTCATCGAGCGACTCTTGCCATAATTCCCCGGACTGCTACACGCATTTCCAAACCTCCAGGAAATGAAGGCTATTTTCCTATAGAATCAAAACATCGTAACAATCGAAGGGGTTAAAAACACTCCAGCTCCGACACGGACACTCTATGCAAGGACCATCTCACCTCAAGGAGAAAACGAGTTATTCACTTAGCCCCTAAACCAGTAGTCAGTCTCTGCAGCTTCCTTAGGACAGGGGGCATCTGACAGACAGCGGCAGAGACCCGCCGCCGAGATCACTCTTATATATATCAAATAGCTTTACAGAACAGGTCTGAATGAATAAATCTGCCTGAATGTGCAAGGTACTACCCCCGATGCCACTTCTTTGGACGCGATAGCCCCAGCGGTCTCGCAAGCCAATATTGCCAACTATCCCTACAAAAATCCTTTACCTCAGTCGGGTAAGGAACAAACTTATCTTTTATTATCATTTCCAACTTTGTAGTCTGCTCAGTGGCTCAAAAATACGAAGACTTCTTTGAAGAACTAAACCTCAGAATGAGCACCTTCGATCACCGAAAGGCTATTGTGGAAAGAGACTTCAATGGGGCCCACAGTCTTTGGCAAAGCAGCTCCTTATTAATGAAAGGAGGGATCCTCTTAGAATGGGCAATCCGGACAGGTCTACATGAGCGCCCCTGGATACACCTCCCATAACGGTTGTTAGATTGTACGTTTCCATCAGAAGGAATAACTCACCGGATAACCAACGGGAGGATCCGCGAGTAGCGAAAAACCCTACCCGACCGTTTCTACATAGCTCTCTCTGTCACTTCCTTTTCCTCCCAGTCTTTTTTTCAATTTTTTACCATACAAAAGAAACGCTTTTCCAGGCAAAATCACACCTGTCCACAGAAAGCGCGCCCAAAAAAGTACTCGATTTTGTGAAGAAAATAATCTTTTCCGACAAAGCCCGTTTCTATTTGAGCATAGGTGTGAATAAACTGTCGCATCTGGGCAAACGAAAATACTCACGTGATTCAAGTCAAGTCAAGTCAAAAGCACCTTTATTTAAGGGTCATATATGCCTAAGTATACATTGTTTTTAACAAAATATTTAACCTCTGAATATAATTAGAACATACTGCAGGTCTGTCGACTTCGCAGACTTCGTGGAACTCTCCACGAGAATGTGTTGTTTATCTTCACTGAGCGCGCAACTTCCAGTGATCTAACATTCACACCACTTCGCAGTCCATTATTTATATGTTTAAACATGGTCTGGTCAGTCCCGAGACAACACAATTTTTTATACAGCGATAGATCACCTCGTGCGTGTAATGTACGTATTGGCACAAGAGATACGCTTTCACGAGGAATATTACATCTTTTCGATATCCGTCTGATAAATTTGGCCTGTACCCTCTCAATGGCATTTATATCTTTTGCCAAATAAGGAGCCCAAACCTGGCTGCAGTAGAGGAATTTGGGTAATACTAGACTTCTGTACAAAGTCACATAGAAATCAGGATTTTTTTAAATGAAGCATCTAAATATGGTATTACATTGTTGTGAAGCAGAAGCAACGGTGGCAGTAATATGTTGAGAGAAGTCTAATTTGGGGGTTACAACCACACCAAGATCACGAAAAGATTTAACTACTGGTATTGCATCGTTAGCGAGTGTATACAGTGGCGAACTGCCATCTGACGACACCACGGCACATTTAGGCACAGATATTTGCATCCTATTCTCACAACACCAGTTTTCAATATTATTAATTGCTAGTTGAATAATACTTGTGGAATTGTCGACTGCTGAGTATATTTTTAAATCGTCCGCAAATAAGAGATAAGTGACACCTTCTGGAATCACTGTTGGGAGATCGAGGGCGTATATTCTGAAGAGCAGGGGCCCAATGCACAATCCTTGCGGCACCCCTGAGGTGCAGGGGAGGGGGTCACTTTCTACGTTACCAACTTTGACGGTAAAATTTCGCCCAGTAAGGTATGCTGACACCCATCGACAAGTTGTGGAGTCAAGGTCAATACTTTCTAATTTTTGTAACATAAGTTTGTGATTCACCTTATCAAAAGCCTTTGAGAAATCAAAATATATGCAATGAAATGTTCTACGAATATTTATGTGTAGACTCCAATCGTGGACCATGGATATAAGTTATGTCCCTGTAGAACGGCCCCTGGCAAGGCCATGCTGATTGGCGTCAACCAATTTGTTACGCACTAAAAATTTTCCAATATAGTCAACGATTAACTTCTCCATTAAAATACACGCAATTGACAGTTGAGCCACCGGCCGGTAGTTATCCACTAAATCCTTAGAACTTTTTTAAATATAGGCGTTACAATTGACCTTCGAAATAATGAAGGAACTTGTCCATCACAATACGATCTCTGAAAAATGTACAGTAATGGTTCGGCGATAAAATCACAAGTGTTTTTATAAAACACTGGTGGAATACCATCTGGTGTAAAACTGCACTTGTTCTTGAGTGTTTTGATCTTTTTAATTATGTCATCGATTGAGATTAAAAACTGCTTATGAATTGTTTGATTTTGGCGTCTTTCTATACGCACGCGATTTGTCAGTGAAGACGGCTAATCATCCGGAGGTGTATATACAGAGGAAAACAGTTTCGAGAATGCCGCCGCTTTACTTCGGTTATTGTCAATGAGTACATTATCGACTTTTAGTAAAGGAAGTTCCTCACGACCTCGAAGTCGCTTATTCGCGTAGCGGTAAAACGATTTAGCATCCTTAAAAGATAGTTTTGACCCTTCAAGAATTCTCAACCGTGTTGAAGCCTTTCTAAGCTTCATTGAGATGCTTTCAGTCGCTAATTCATTCATGAGCTCCTCTAACCGTCGAACATGGTTTCGAAGACTCGTCATGTTGGGATTAGTATTATTGTTTATCTGGAGTGTGAATACCTCGAGAAGAAGATTCACGGAAAGCCGCGTTATGTGCCACACACGAAAATCTAGCGCGGCGTCTGGTCCTCAACGAAAGGAATCGTTGTACCCAGCTGTATCTGTCTAGCTGCCATTGACTCGGATAGTTCTATAGAAGCCCGCGGTCCAGTTGTAATTCAGCGCTTGTATCCTCTTTTTATTTCACATTTAACATATTGCCTCTGTAGCCAAATCAGATGCGATTCGATAACTCTAGCTAAAACCCCGTATAAGTTTATACGTAGAAAGAATAATGAAAAGAGCGCATAGCGCAACCGACGTCTAGGTGAGGAAACAAACCTACGGCGAGCATACAGTAAACCAAAATAGACACACGCGGAAGCGTTGATGTGTAGCAATACATTAGGGAGAAGGACCGAAGTCAAGTGAGCCGAAAAAAAAGCAGTTGAGACACTTAGAGTTAGACAAGGAGAGGGAGAAAAAAGGGAGATTAGGAACCTAACGACTACGATGTGGTCGTTTTACTGTGTGACTGAGCTTCCACTCGCTTCAACAGATTGCACGCACTTTAATGTGTTACCCCCCGCGCATTTCGCTAAAAAGATCTGAGTGTCTTCTTCTCTTAGAAGGGGCAGCAGGTAGACTGCAATGCCACCTGGGCTAACACCTTTGGGGTAATATTAGTACGTCTCCATTAAGATAGCCAGTTACAATCTCTATTGTTATATATAGCATGGCTATACCTGAAGGATTTAGTAGGAAGGGGTTGTTGACTTTAAAGCTTAATGCGTTCGTACCTTGCAATTGTGGGCATTGGTTGACACGAATACCACTACTATTACTATGCTTTGCGTATTAATGCGCGAATGATAGTAATAATAGAGGTTATATATATATATATATATATATATATATATATATATATATATATATATATATATATATATATATATATATATATATATATATATATATATATTAATATATATATATATATATATATATATAGCTCTTTAAAGACTGTGAAGCCGTAAATAAGTTACGGGCTTAATTGCGATTTTTTAACGTTTTGACAACCAGTTTTTTAAGCCCATATAGTAGGCAAAGACGCCTATAGCAAAAAAGCATCCAAATTCACCTATCAGCGTCGTGTTCTCCTTACTGACTAAAGGTGCAATCCAGCAATTTTGGTTTAATTTATTTTGAAGAAAGAAAAACCTAATATTCAAATGTAGCAATTCTGTCTACTAAAGCAAGGCATCAGACATCCGACGGATACCACAAAAGTGGGCATGAATCAGTCGAACCGGAGGTCAGAAGCAGTCACCTCTTCTTTTTCGCAGGCATCCGTATTTTTGCCTATATTCCTTGAATGAACCACTGATATTACCCGATATCGTATGCCCTGCTCCCGTTTGAACCGGGTACTACAACCGAGGAAGTCTTACTGTAGACAGGTTACGCATCTTTCTGTTTGCGAGAAAGGTGCCCGCAGCATATACAGGCATAAATCGTGTGCATCACGGGGATACACGCTGGAAGGGGAGTCAAAGCAACCAAAAAACCGGGGCTTGAACTTGCGATAGTCGGTCTGTTGTTCATGCCAATGGCCCATTTTGAACGGTGCGTTAGCCGCGCCTCCGTCACCGCCATTGCTACGCAACTATGTCAATATAAGCATAGGGCTTTACTGGTCTATATCTCAACTTTAACACCACTTTCCAGACAATACCGTAGCGTGGGTCTAGGAGTGACCTTCAGAAAAAAATGCGCAGAAAAACTCACTGCTAAAATTCTGTTAGGTACTGAGAATGGGGTCGTCGCATTCACATTTAGCACAAACTGTATGCAGGTTACTGATCGAGCGGGGCTTCACGAGAAGCAAAAAGAGCTTTGCGCTGCTCACAGCAAGGGCCCACGGCAAAGTTGACTGCTGTCTGGGTAGAAACGCTTTGCAAGAAAAAAACAGGCATATAGCCTAGTTGAATGGCTGGGCTGCTTTCACGCCAAGGGCTGCTATGCAGACCGCGCACAAAATTTTGACTATGATGCAAGTGATTTCTGCTAAACAGAAATCGTACTTAAAGGCCATAGTCAAGAATCGATTTCCGCAATCCCCAACTCACGTGTACTATCTGCAGCGGCGATTCTCATATTTGCTCTAACCACAACGGCGAGAACAATTACTACATTCACTACTAGCAGCTGCTACAACATGACAACTACCTAAATGCAACAAGAAAAAAAAAAAAATATATATATATATATATATATTTAGAAATTAACTGATAAAATGCATGATACATACTGAGCATCGTTATTAAAGCTACGATAGTGTGGAACTCACAAACCCACTAAAATTCAATTGTAGCCTTTGTCTCTTGTCGAAGTGACCGCAGCGCTGTATTCTCTATGTCTCCAGTGGCACATACAAATACGGCGCGTATTAGGTCCCTTTTAGATAGAGGTTGGGCAGCACCACATTATTATGTCCTAAGCAAACAGAAGATATATATATATATATATATATACTGCCCTGTCAGTAAGCCAATTTAGTGTTTAAGAGATTCTAAGCACAAATTCACGTCGATTTGTGGAAACGTACTCCGAACTATGTGGGGGGTAACCGCAGCACTGTAATTTCTGTAGCCTACCTACGTAGTGCACATGACCTATTCTATTGATCTGCCTGTTTGGTTGCGACCGCCCCAAACCGCTGCATAAGCAATGTGTTCGTCGTGCGCGATTAATATTTCATCACAAGGACCGAATTCGATGCATTGCGTTAAAAAGATAGCGGTGTTGTCATGAAGAAGGCAGCGAACGATTTACGCACCCTTCTCGGGTCAATCCTGTTGTCAATTCAAAGGGATTTCAGTACACTTTTGCCAGGTTCCGGGCCAAACCTCGTCGTTCTAAAAAACCGAGGCTTGCAACTGCACGTGTTGGTAGCGCAGGAAGCAGTGTATATATATATATATATATATATATATATATATATATATACGCTTGAAATTATCTTATTTATTATGAGTAAACTTTTTACGCGAGTGATTCGGTCGCTAACGTGAAAAGTATTAAAATAAAAACAATAAAAGCTCCGTTTATATTTCATTGCGTATTTTTCTTGGAACTCTGCATACCTACACACTAGTTTTTGTATCCCCGCACAAAAATTGCACGTCTCAAGGCAAAAATGACCTTACATACCGAAAGGATTACGGATATATAAATATATACATATATATATTTCAAATTTAGCTGCTATTATTACATGTTATTAAGCCTAAGCATAAATTGCACACGAAAATTGCAACAGCCTATATATATATAGGAGATAGCTTGGTAGATAGATAAATACAAAGCAAGGAGACAGACACAGAGAGAGAGGGTTGGGAGAAGAGAGAGAGAGAGACGATATAAGCATTGGACAGGGACGAAAGATTTGAATGCACGGGCCTTATTTTGCAAACACGTCCGCGTCAGAGTGGCCCAAAGGGGAGCGATATAGATGTAGATTCATGCCAAGGGAAGAAAAGGGAGGGGAAAGTGACATTCCAATTTCTAATAATCATCTCGCCTAATAAGCCCAGCCGAGCTCGTTTATTCGGTTCGCTGAGCGGGACGGAGTCATGCCTTTAATACTGCGTCTGCGCTTGGCGGCGTGACTACCAATTAATAATAACAGTAATTACCGGCCTCCACCCGACCAACGCGAGCCCGCTCAACTCTTTTCTTCTCCTGTACCGTCGCCAGACTTGACCGCCTCTCCTTCCCTTCTACAGTGTATGTCGCCCTCGAAGCATTTTTTCTTCCTCATATCATATGTATATAATTACCAGCGCAGACACCCAATATCGGCTCTTTTCAACTCGACAAGCCTAAAAAATGGCGCGATTATATATATATATATATATATATATATATATGTAACATAAACGCGTTTACCCACCCCGGGTGTTAAACATATATATATATATATATATATACATTTAACACCCGGAGTGGGTAAACGCGTTTATGTTACATCAAAAATGTTTCTTGGCAATAAAAAAACTAGCGTTTTGCTAGTTCTGCTATGGACCGAGCTGTCTATCGATCACATTTGCTCCAGCACTGTCTGCATCGACATTTATCCTGTCGTTCATGAAAATCCTCCACGTTACACAGAACGTGATGAAATCCGTGGGCTGCAAAGGCTGTAGTTATATGTCGATCTCTTACCCCATTACCCCGTCATGCAGTGCTTCTCATTGCTGCTGTTCCATAAACAGCTACGTCCACCTCACTTTTTGTTTTTAAAATTTGTTTTGCCAGCCTGGCTCCGCGTATAAACGTCAAAGGCGCACGTTTTCTTCAGATTTCATCGTTTTTGTAGGTCATTCGTCGGCAGTGGGCCACCCTCCAACACGTAAACAACCCTAACCCTGCATGATTTCGATGTACATAGTGCAAAAACCCTCTATAGAAAGAAAAACTTTTTTCTCAATTAAACGCAATTTGTCTACTCCCACCTTATCCCATATTAGTCGAATACCATGTGTGGTGATGGGTGCTACCTGTACCCCGAAAAAAAACGATTGCATAAACCGAAAGTATATGTGTGCATTTAATTGCTGCAGCTACAATTGTGGCCTTTCTGGTCCTTTCCTGGATATGTAATCGAAAGCTGCTACCGCTTGTCGGTAAGATTATGCCTAGGTATGTAAATTTGTTTACAAATTTTATTTCCGTTCCCCTAATTTGAAGCACGTCATCCCTGGCCATGCGGCCGTCTCTTCAAAATTACATAGCTACTATCTTTCCCCAATTAACCTTCAAGCTCTTCTCATCCATGAATGTAACTAGTCGACCCATGGCTTGTTTCACCCTGAAAAGACTGCAACCAAAGATGACCACATTATCATCGTACGTTAAGATTCTGGCCCACTTTCAGGTCCAGCATGTCCTTATCCGCTCTAATAGCCCACCCAGAAGTACGGAAAAAGCAGTGGTTTTAGCCACCTCCCCCGCAATACCGACCCCGTTAGCAATCAACACCGTGCTCGGTTGTAAGGTATTAATGAGTAACCCCAGAAGTGCTCCTAGCACTCTTTATTTTACCAACTCCTCAACGATCTTATTATTTTGTACTATATATATACGAACTGTGTGATCTAGAGCCAATAACGGGTCTAAATATACAGGAGTAGACATACTTTTTCGAAGTGACTCTTAGCCAACATTTAATGTCCATAGGACTGCTTCCGCATTGCTCCATAAAACGGACCCCATAATTACAAATGTGCAACGGTGGGCTCAAACCCGTGCCCCTATGCGTCTCCTTCGATCTGCCTTTTATAGTACTTACTTAACCTAATGGCTTAATTTATATTAAATAATTTCTAAGCAAGCACGAGCGGATGCTCTCCAGTGTGTAAGTGCAGCCGGAACTTCACCAAAGGCAACTACTTCAGAGAGCCGCAAGAGATATTGTTTTCTGGAGTTTGACCACATAGGAATTCTCACGTTGTTTCTTCCAGGTTCAAGTGATTTTACCCATTTGTCACCTTTTGTGGAACTCCACCGGCTTTGCACGAAAATATCGCATCTTTATGTGGGCTTTTTTAAAACACATCTTTTTGACAGCGTGGAATGACCAAGCACAGAATCCATGCGCTCCACGGAATTATGCCATTTTTGTTCCAATGCGTTGCAAATACACTCCTGACATGGTCGAACTCAAAAATAGACGATTCCGACATCCGGAATTAAACTTGGAGTTGAGCTCACCAGAAGCCAAGTAAGTATTACGTACTACCTACTCAGAGCACCTTCCGTCTATATTTAGTCGGTTGCACATATATATATATATATATATATCGCAGTTTAGTCAATATAAATGTGGACAGAACAACGGCCATGGAGCTTCGCTCGCGTGGGAGGCTTGCCACAAAACGCAACCATGTTTCGGTTGCGTTCCATCTAGCTCTCTCTCACGTTGTGTTTTGTAAGTGCTGTGCTCTATTTTTGGGAGTGTGTAATTTTTGGTGGCACATTTTTTTTTCCATTCCATTTACAGTCAGATTATTTTACACGTGTTGTGTAGAAAAAGTACAGTTAAAAGATATGCATATGTAAACATACACACATTTGGACTTATAAAATAATAGAAACGTAACAGCTATGAAGCTATGACGCGAGCTTGGTTATCTAGACTAGCTAGATATTTGGTGGCACATAGGACGACATTCAGCACACACATGGAGATGAGCATACTTGGCGGCCTTCAACAAATTTATCGCGTCCCAGAGCTCATATTATAGTTTGACGTGGGTACTGCGTTTGTAAAGGCTGCCCTAATAAAATAGTTTGCTGATCCGATGTATATGTATATATGCTTTTTTTTTTTTTTTAGGGGGGTGGATGGTAATGCACCATCTCTTTATGTTTGCATGTGTGTATTTAGTTGTATATACTAAAGCAGGTAATAATGCTGCAATGGCTTGAAGTGTAAAAACGGCTGTCCCGGTGTACACGTTGGTGGGGAGACAATTGTTCAATTGTTGTCTCCAATAGTATATTTAAATGAAGTCTATCTAGTGTAACATTAGCATTAAAAAAATGTGGCTTCTAACGTCTTCCTTTATTACTACTTTCCAAATAGGATTTCAAATGGAGGAGTACTCAAATGAAGGTATGTCTTCGAAGGAAGTTTCGCAAAGACTTAACTTAGATGCTGATAGTAAAGTTTGAAATCAATGATACTCTAGACATGCATGATACTTTAGACGACCCTTGCCTACCGCGCTTATTTCGTTTTGTTTGTTAAAGATGTTTTATATAACCATACTACTAGACTTGAGTGACTATTCATTAAAACAGTAACGTAACGAGTGTATCGGTAGCCGCCGTTTGCTGCTGCCAATGCGTGAAACGTTCTAAGTTCTTAAACCAACAGAACGTCTCCTAAACTTTGCCTGAACTTCTCACAACAATCTAATATTCGCTTACCTTTTCCTCTCTTTCAACAAGTGAACAAATGTAACCTTACTGACCTGAAGAAGGTACCACGTGAATATTACAATGGCGGTGTTTAGGTGTCTGCTCAGTCGACGGCTCGTAATAGAAATAATCAAGAATAACAGAAATAATAATAATAATAATAATAATAATAATAATAATAATAATAATAATAATAATAATAATAATAATAATAATAATAATAATAATAATAATAATAAGCGTTTCACGCCAGGTTCCCGATCCGACGAACTCACATTACGTCCTACAATATCTAGCGGCGTCTGTATTAGCATATTCAACGCCCTGTGCTCCAGCCTTAGCTAACTACTACTACTACTACTATTACTAGTATACCATAATAGGCACGTATCTGCACGTATATGTATATAGTAGTGAGTGTATGGCGTCAATATGGCGAAGCCTGAGCCTGCTGAGTTCCACCACCTTCTCGTTCGCTTTACTGCCTTTCAACAAATGCCGTGTCATTGCCGGAGGCCATGCCTGTTGATGTGGTGGCGTATTGGTGGATAGCGGGCTCGCTGGCTGGCTGGCTGATACGTGTGCATGCGGCATACATGTGGGAGCAGGGAGCCGGGGTGGCCGGAAGGTGTGGCCGAGGAGGGCATTCATGGCCGCATGTGCGTGCTCACAAAGCTCATGCGCGCGCGCTGCGCGATAATAGTTAGAGCGATTAGTATAGACTAGTATAGTCCACTACTAACTACTAAGAGTGCTGCTACTAAGAGCGTACTGCCTCGCGTCCTACCGCAACTTGCAGCGCGGTGACGTCGGCTAATCAATATTCCGATTATAGTTGCTGTCACTCCTAATACTGTTGCTGTCACTGCGCTCCCCATTATTGGGACAGCAACGGCGGCAGCAACAACAACAATATTATTATCAGGAGCAATGATAACTGCAACTACAACAATAATAAAAACGATTGTTATAACAGCAACAACAAAAAAAACAGCAACAATAACAACAACAGCTACAACAACGATGATAGCAGCATTAATTGGCCGTACAGTCTTTCTATTACGTCTGGAAACCGTTTGTGCCTACCTCTCCTACTCCCCCGTCCTGCTTTCCCACAAAATTCACGACACACGATAGTATACTATATGCCAATAGCACTACTGAGGTAACCTTCGCTTCCCTCGAAGGTCTCGACGCCGGGCTGATCTGTAGGTTGAGGTTGCTGTTGATTGATGATGATGATGTTGATGATGATGATGATGTTGATGTTGATGTTGATGATGATGATGATGTTGTTGTTGTTGTTGTGTTGTTGTTGTTGTTGTTGTTGTTGTTGTTGTTGTTGTTGTTGTTGTTGTTGTTGTTGTTGTTGTTGTTGTTGTTGTTGTTGTTGTTGTTGTTGTTGTTGTTGTTGTTGTTGTTGCTGCTGCATTCGTTGTCACTGTCATTATCATCATCATCTCCACTGGTTCACAACACGCTGCTCTGCCCAGCGCTGCGCGTCGACACGATGACGAGATCGTCTCGCTGTATCGGCTTCGTTCATGGCTCTGTCTGTGGTTTTCGTCGCGTGTGTTGATGCCATCAACGGCCGGCGGTGCCAGAAGGTGACGCCATTTGAGCGACAAGACGCGCTTGTATTTTGATAACGTCGGCGGACTTCGCTGTGTTCGTAAAAGCTACCTACCGCCTAGGCGACAGGGTTATCATAGCATGGCCGTTATCACTCCAAATGCAGGACGACGACAACGACAACAACAGCAGCAGCAGCGGCGAACACCTTTTGTGTCCTGCCGCTAAGCCCTGCGGCGATCTGAACATCGAGGCCAGACGACCACCAAGAGGATAGCAGGAGTCAGCAAAGGCTCGACCGTGTACGCTGTTTGCTCAAGGAAATGGCGAAGAGGAGGAAAGTCTTAAATTCCTCTACCGTTAGCCGGGTTGTATATGGTATATATATATATATATATATATATATATATAGAGAGAGAGAGAGGGGGGGGGAGAGAGATGTACAATGTATTAATAAATGTGTACAATATGTAAAATTAGTCAGAAAGTAACCGAAATGTCTAGACATGTTTTCAAATGTCTGCCACGCCTCCCAAAAATGTGCTATGAGATTTATGTGACGGCAAGAGCTAAATTGATCTCAATCCGTGTCTTTGTTATATGAGTTCGATCGAAATGGACAGCAAACAAGTTTTAGTTATCGGCGGCAATTTCCTATGAGTTCAAAAATCTTCCTGCTGCGAAAACTGTCCGGAGTAATAAAACTTATTCGGCGAGGACAACATTTGAAAGACTTCGTGCTACAATTGGTCGCCAAGTTCTGTTTCAGCAATTTAAGTCTTCTGGATGAACCCTGTTCTAGAACGTCTGGAAGGCCTATTACGATCGAGAAAGACCGCTTTTGCGCGAAACTGTGGAACAGAATCCCCGAGTGACCACGCGTGAATTAGGAATTGACTCCGGGGTGCGTCATACAACCATCGTCACGTGGCACTTTATGTTTGAGCGAGAACAACAGAATGGCGCGTCTAGTAACATGCTCCTCTTGACTTGTCCACATACACAACAAGTGTCCGCTCCTGGATCGAATTGTTGTCACGAAATGTGGGTGTTTTACAACAACGTGAAACGTGCAAAATCTTGGTGCGCCCCAGTCCAACCTCCCCATGAAGCACCAAAATTACTAGTAACTTATTTGCGCAAAATAGCAGGCTTCGAGTTGGAAACTTTGCCGCATTCACTACTATATATATATATATATATATATATATATATATATATATATATATATATATATATATATATATATATATATAGTGTAGTGTCTATAGTCTATTCAAAAGTCTGCAAAGCTATCTGCGGGTAAAGCAAATAGCTTCACCGGAAGCACTGAGAGCGGAACACAGTTGTAGACATTCCTCGAGATGCAGAAACCAGAATTCTTTGCCATACGACATAATAGACCTGTCCAGCGATGGGAGGTAGGGTTGGCAACAATGAAGGGCACTCTTTTGAATTAATTAAATCGGTTAACTCCTTCAATTTGTATATATTTTTTCTTAAATAATAATAATAATAATAATAATAATATTTCTATATATATATATATATATATATAATAAGAAAGCTGTGTCGGTACTCAGCGGATCTTGCTGCAGGCGAGCGTGTCTTGTGAACAGGAGCAATCTGCTATTGCTGTTGTCTGTCTTTTGGCAAATCTCGTTCTCACAGCACGGTCTTTGTGTAAATAACAATGGTATTATCGAAGACTCATTTGCGAGATATTATACTTTCTCACATAAACTGCCCCTGCAGCAAATATTTGTACTGCCTACGGGCCTGGAATTGTGTGCGATCGTTCTTCTGCGGTAGATACGGATTAAGTATATATATATATATATATATATTCGTCACTCGAGAACGATGAGATCGCACATATGACTATCGTAAAGACAAGCGCACCAACTATTCCAGCCAATACCTGTGCTTATAGAACAAGAGAATCGTCCAAGAGATGCTGAAAAAGGCTGGGCGCTTTGTATCGGTCATTGATCAAAAGAGTTCCTTTGAGTAATTGTCCTAAGTCAACAATACCGCAGCAAAACATGTAACTATGACGTAATCCGAGAAGTAAACAATGTTCAGAAGTTCTATAAGCCTCAGGGTGCACCACTCACTTTTAGGTTCGTCTTTCAATAGTCTCTCATAATTTAGCAAATACACCGACTTGCATTCATCAACTCGTTTGCAATTTGCAAAATTTAGCAAATCGCAAACGAGTTGAGTCAGTGACTCGCCTTGAGGAAACAAACACACAGCTTAAATCGAGATATTGTTTGCTGATAATGATAGGCTCGTGGCACGTTTCTATTTTACGGACGACATGGTAAAGTTCGGGTATTGGAACCTGTTTGGAAGATGTGCGTGTTTGCGAACGTCTATGAGTAGTCCTGCAGAGGCCCGGTTGTAAGAAATTGTGAGTCCAATTTCGCTCCCGATGTTGATGACATTAAATATTCTAAACGGTTTTGTGTCGTCACGTGAAAGCGAAACACTTTTTTTGGAAAGAGCTCGAGGATTTCTGATGCTTAGGCGATTTTAGAGTCTACGAATTCCGTACGTTGTCGCGCCTGCAATGTGAATATAGTATTGTTTCCAGCCTAATAGACTTTGTATGTTTTCGATTGTAATCGCTACCATCTCCAGCAGCTTTGTCTGTTGATCACTTTAAGCGGCCGCTTATTGTCTTGAAACACTCAGCCATTAGGATAGCCCAGATCTGAAACTCTACGAGCAGGGCCTGGGTTTACACTTACAACGGCTGGTCCTGTTCTTCTGTGAGCTGCCATGAGCCTGTCTTAGCGGGCGCGAATTGTCGCGCCCTCGATCCTGCACTCTGACGCCCTGATTTGTGGTTCCTGTCTATATTGTTGCCAGTGCGTTTACGAAGAATTCTTCCATACTGATTGACTAGCGGCTGCATTGTCGACTTCGCGCCACGAGCGTTGTGTTGGCCACGTTGAAGGCGTTTGACTGAAGTTCACCCCTTGTTCTCAACGAGCGCTCTCCAGTCGTAGATGATTCGGCTTTGAATAGAGCAGGGTGACCTTATTGCCTTAAAGTCAACTGGCTGCTTTTTAATGTCTTCAGCTTCGCTCCTTAAAAATGTTGATCTTCTTTACTATGCTGTACGTCCCTTGTTGCGTGACTTCTACCTTGCTGCCTTAACACCCACCCGAGGCCATTTCACACTGCGTAATCGGAAGCGAAAGATAAGAAAACTTGGCCTTCTGTTGCTAACACGTCATCCGTTCGTTTGAAGTCCTAGGTGAAAAAGCGATACAAGCCCAGGACGGTCTGTCTTAGGCTCGTAGCATATACTGCTACAGAAACAGACAGCAGACCGAAACTCATTCTTCTCAAACCGCATGTATTCATTACAGCTTTGCTTGTAAAAATATACATATTGTTTGTAACTGCTCTTTGTACTGAGTTGTGTTTCATCCACGTTGACTTTATCAGGCTTATCGGTAGATTTTTGGCCGCTTCTAGGTCACGAATCTTGTGGAGAGAACTCGTTATAAAATCTATAACGTTGAGTTCAACTAGCATCTAAGGAAGGAGAGGGTTGAAGCGTGAGGCTCCTCCCTGCTAGTCTCGAGGAAATGGTTCACAATTCCGAACCAGGAGGGGTTCTGGGGGGTGGTTTTTAGTGGGTAGTGAGCTTGGATTAGAGATTGTCATGTACTCTCTCCCCGTGGGTTTAGCCCCACACTACTCGCCATTTGTTCGATGAGTGTGCTTAAATGCATTTTCCACCCTTCTTTTTTTAAATGCAAAATGTATATTTGTATTGGCGTGCCGCAGGACACGCGTATCTCAAATAATGGATGTATAATCTTGCGGATAGGTCAGACGATATATATATATATATATATATTTATTTGTGTCTTTAAAAATACAATTGTCTTGTATGAACGTTTCAAATAATTATACAAATACCATCGTTGTACCGTCGTTGAATAGCCTATCAGATGCGACTCGGCGCAGACAAAGTGCGGACGCGCAGGAGGTTAGCTTTAACCACTTTTAGTATTTGTATAATTATCTTGCGGATATATATATATCCGCACATACACAATATCAAGATACGATTGTCAAATGTGTGATTAAATGAATAGTCATGTAGCGGAATAGACATAGTGTGTTTGGTGCGTGAACTTACGTATACAAGCGCGGTTTTACGGTACACCTCTGCGCCGCGAAATGTCAAAGGTACACACATACATGCCTGCATACATACCAAAATACTTACACACATGCGTGCATTCATACATACATCGTTCATTCATTTATTGCTTGATTCACAAACACATCAGTTTGCTAGATGGCCGCCCCCGACTGCAAACTTTGCCAGTGCAAACAGTGAATTCAGCAGTGTTAGCACCGCATTGCCACGCTGGCTGTGGCATGAAAAAAGACGAAGTCACCGTATGACGTCATCCAATGCGACAATGCGGAGGACGGGAAAAGCCCCTTAGCGTGCAGCGGTGGCAGCAGTATAGCAGCCGCAACAGGAGCAGCAACAGCAGGAGCAACAACAACAGCAGCAGCAAGAACAACAACAGCAGGAACAACAACAGCAACAGTAGCAGAAGAACCAACGACAACAGCAGGAACAGCAACAACAGCAGCAGAGACAATAACAACAACAACATCGGGGCCAACAACAGCATCAGGGCCAACAACAACGGCAGTAGGAACAACAATAACAACAGCCGCAGCAGCAGCAGGGACAACAATAGCAGTAGAAACAACAACAACAACAGCACCAGGAGCAACAACAGCGGCAGAAAAAACAACAGCAGAAGAATCAACAACAACAGCAACGACAACAACAACAGCATCAGGACCAACAAAAACAACAGCAATAGGAACTATAACAACAGCAGCAGCAGAAACGACAACAACAACAGTAGCAGCGACAGGAACAACAGTAGCAGCAGCGGGAACAACAACAACAGCAGCAACAACAAGACCAACAACAACAGCAGTAGGAACTGCAACAACAGCAGGAACAACAACAGCAGCAGCAGCAAGGACAACGACAGCAGAGGCAGGAGCAACAACAGCATCAGGAGCAACAACAGCATCAGGAGCAACAACAACAACAACAGCACCATGAACAACAACAGAACCAGGAGCAAAAACAACAGAACCAGGAGCAACAACAACAGCAGGAGCAACAACAACAGCAGCAGCAAAAACATAGCTCACAGCTTTGTAGCAAGCATAGACATGTACTAAGAGATCGACCGACCACCGGGCGTGAGGGAGAAAGCAGACTACTGGCCCGCCTGCGCTGCCATGGCTTCTTCTTCCGCCCACTTTCCCACTAGACCACTACCACCACCCCCACCACCACTATCACTATTCGACACAGGGGTTGTCGCTACTCAGCACCGCGAGCGCACAAAACGTCTTCATCATCATCATTATCATTATCATAAACACCATCATGACATCAGTTTCGTCACCTCCACCATCCTTATCATTACCACCATACGTAGCCCATCACTAACATCATGATAGTCATCGTCATCGCCGCCATCACCAGATCACTCATCATTAGAAAACAGCCATCATTGTCGGCAGCTCGACTCGTACCGTTCAGTCGAAGAGCCATCATCTGCCAAGGCATCATAATCAACACTGTCTGTCTACCTGTTGTACAATCGTGCGTACAGGTCTGCCTACCTATACGTGCCTCTGCTATACCTCTGCACAACCAGCAGCAGCACCAGCGGTGGTGCCACCCATCCGCCGGATATATACTCGCAAGCGACTTTGAATTTAGCCAGACAAACAGATACATAGATATCCTGCCAGCCAGCAGGAGAGACCGCCATCCACGACAAGATTGCCTCGAGCTATCTGGGTGCAAACATGGTCTGTTTCGTCTCTCTTCACCTCTCTTATATATATATATATATATATATACAGAGAAAATACATAAAGATGTTGTCATATATATATATATATATATATATATATATATATAGAGAGAGAGAGAGAGAGTACGTAGAGATGTTGTACATTTAAGGGATGCTACAACTCGGCGTGATCTACGAAAGAACGCGAGCCGGACCGAGGGGCCCGCGCTACGCACAGAAATTAATCGAACGGAGAATATGATGCAACAAAAAGATAGGAAAATAATGTAAGAAATAAATCAATCAAGCGAGATAGTGAAGAGACGAGAGGTGATGGAGAGGGATCTGTATGCTGAGTATACAAGTTTACGCAATGACAGATTAGTAGATTCATTCGAACTGGGCGAAGGAGAGAACGCATTGTGAGAGCGCATTCAAGAGAATCCTAAAAATTGACCTTTGCTGAAAAAGCAACGCTGCAGCGAACATTCGGCAGAAGGTAGCTGGCCCCTTATTTCTCTATTAGGATATTCGCAATAATCTACTGATATGAACAGAAATGGCATACGTTAGGTTGAAAACATTGATGAATGAGAACCAAATTATTGGGTTTTTTTTTGGATGGGTTCGAACCAAATAGGCGTATAGAAAATATAACATAGTATATAACATAAAAATCACCTTCATTATATATTATCTTCATGCTTACATTGGACATTAATTATAGACATAAAACGCGACCAACGCAAAAGGGCCTAGTATGCTTTTTTCTGGACGCCATCCGAGCATATGCGGAGTCAAATACAGACGGTCGCTCTGCTCTAATCTGTGCCACCAGTAATGAGCCCAACATATATCAACATGATCAGGCTACGCAATGCTCACGCATTTATTGTTCAACATGGCTGCAAGACACTGGAAAAATGACAAGGATTATTCAATTCAATTCAAATGCACCTTTATTTTGTCAAAGGGGGGACATTATTTATATTTTACAAACCGTTACCTAGATACATACAATAGTCAGTTTATTTGGGTGCCGACATTTGCTATTAGGAACCTACGGCAAGGACGCAAAGCGCCTCCCATAGTTACATTTAAAACAATTGGCTTCGTTAAGACGCAAAACTTTTATCGGTGTAATGTAATGATCTAGTGCATTTAATGGACGCGTTTTATTTGTTTGTCAAAAGCCCATAAATAGAGTCCGGAAAATTTATCGGATATATTTTTTCGTCTGCTCCAAATTCACCTGTTAGCATACTGCTTTTTTTTTCAAAATGCGGCTCATTAATAAAGTGATATGCTAATTCAAGTGCAGATATATATATATATATATATATATATATATATGAGCTTTTCAGAATTCGAATTTTGGCGCGCTCTCATCGCTTTTCGACTGCTAGCAGTCAAAATATGATGGTGATTGGCCGTTGCAATTTCGTTTGATCGCTTTTCCCGTGCAACGTATCGGCGTGATTTTGAAAAAATAAGAAAAAAAGAGTTTTGAGTGGTTATCAAGCATTTTTATTTCAAATGTTGGAATGCGTCCCAAGTGAAAACTGAGTTAGACGAGGGATACGGTGACTCTGCACTATGTTTTGCCACTGTTTCCAACTAGATTAATGAGTTAAAAAGAGGTCGCAGGAGCACCGAGGAACTACGTTCAGGACGCCCAAAAACGGCAACTGATGAGGAAAACGTGGAAAAAGTGCGGAAAATCTTTCCCGCAGATAAGCGAGTGAACATTAGGGAGATAGCGGAGGCCTTGGGGATCAGTTTGGGTAGTGTGCATTTCATCCTGCACGAGAACTTAAAGATGAAAAAGCTTAGAGCAAAATAGGTGCCGCATTTGCTCAACCAAGACCAAAAAGATGCGCGTGTTTCCGCTTCACAGCGAAACTTGGCCAATATGTCAAAAAATCTGTCTGATTTTGGCGCAGTTTCGCGACCGTCGATGAAAGCTGGGTCCATCACTACGCTCCCGAGACCCAAGAAGCATCTCGCCAATGGTGTGCACCTGGTGAAGGACCTCCGAAGAGGGTGCGGACAACGGCATTGGCCGGAAGATGATGGCTATGGTTTTTTTGGGACCAACGTGGAATAATTCTGGTCGACTACCTTGAGAGCGGTAAAACGATCAGAATGTTATGCAAGACGAATGTTGGACTGCCTGAAGCAAGAACTCATCGTGAAACGGCCCGCTTTGCCGAAGAAGGTTGTCCTGTTTCACCAGGACAATGCGCCTACACACAAGTCGCGGCAAGCATCGGCAAAACTGGCCCAACTGAGGTTCGAACTTATTGAACAACCATTCTATTCTCCAGACCTGGCCCACTCTGATTATTTCCTCTTCGGACATTTGAAGAGTATTCTCGGTGGAAAGCGTTTTCCAGCAATGAAGAGGTTAAGGCTGCTGTCAATGCCTATTTTCAGTCTAACGACGCGGAATTCTACTCAAGAGGTATAAATGCTCTGAAATCTCGGTAGGAAAAGTGTATTAAGCTTCTCGGGGAGTATATCGAATAAGAAAAAGTTAAAAACAAGATTTGGAAAGTTCTTGGTTTTCATTTTAAAAACTTGTTGAGCTACCTATATAAAGTGTGTTGCAAAAAATTAGCAACTCATGTTTTTTTTGTGATAATTTCGGCTTGGTTTATTTGAATGGCTTGAAATTTTAAGCGCATGATGTACATGACGAAACATGAGTATAGTGTTGATTTCATTGCATCTCAACATCGGTTCATACAAAAAATAAAAAAGTGTGAAAAAACAGTGTTGCAAAATATTAGCAACGTTAGCGCCTTACAGCGTATTCGATTCTTAGCAGGGCTGTATGACTCAGTTGAAACTACATATTTTATTCTAGAAACGGGTTTTTCGTCCTTTCTTCTGAATCAAATCGTAAACTCGGTCTTTCATGGAGTTAATGAGCTGTTGTAAGTACGAAAGTGGAATATTAGTCCATGCTTGCTGGACAGCTTCTTTGAGGTCCGACAAATGATTATATTGTCGACCGTTTGCGTAAATCTGCTTTACCAAATGTCCCCAAAGATTTTCAATAGGATTTAGGTCTGGACTTAATGCCGGCCAGTCAAAAAGTGGCACTCCTTGTTCTTGAAAAAAGGCTATAGTGCTAGCCGAAGTATGAAACGTGGCGTTGTCTTGTTGAAAAACTGCGTCAGGTCCCCCAATTCTTCTGAAGTGGGCTTCTAACTGGGAACCGACAATGCGCTGGTACATGTCAGAATTGTTTCGGCCAACAATCTCGACTAGATCAGACTTCCCATTATATCCAAACGCGCCCCAATATTTCACAGAGCCACCACTGGCCACACGTTTCGAGAACCATTGAGGTTCCTTCCGTAAGTCGTGCCAATAGTACTGACAGCCGTCAGGGCCATCGAGATTAAATTTCTTTTCATCCGAGAAGACGATGTTTTTCCACTCGTTATCCCAAGTTTGCTATCTATGCAAAAATTCACGCCGTGCGACAATGTGCTTCGGTTGCAGTCGCGGCATAAGCTTCCTTTTCGCGTATCGCACGTTTTTGTCAGAACTTAACACTCGGTACACTGTGGATCGGTGCACTGGCACTCCCAAAGTAGTCCTGATCCTGGAAGAAGACATTTGGTCATGAGTAGCCAACTGTATGATCCTTCGCCGATCTCGAATAGTCAAAACTGGCTTACGCCCACTGTTAGATCTGCACCTTTGGTTCACTCCAGGGTGTAAGAACCTGCTGATGGTGCTCTTATGCCGTCCTAATCTGGTTGCTATAGCAGTTACTGTATGACCGAGCTCAGCATATGCCTCAATTCTTGTCTTTTCGTTATCCGAAAGATCCTTTGTACGACCCATGGTTTAAACATAAGATTCGTCGTTAGTTCGGAACAACGACTAAGCTGTAGAATATTTTGCAGCTATATAACGATTGATTTAGCTAGACAATATTTCTGACATTTGATCCCTGGGATCGAATATCAGCTGAAGTATCGACTATCCTTTACAAACAAGAGCTGTGTTGTTAGCATGTTATTGTTGCTAATATTTTGCAACATTGTTTTTTCACACTTTTTTATTTTTTGTATGAACCGATTTTGAGATTGCAATGAAATCAACACTATACTCATGTTTCGTCATATACATCATGCGCTTAAAATTTCAAGTCATTCAAATAAACCAAGCCGAAATGATCGCAAAAAAACGTGAGTTGCTAATTTTTTGCAACACACTTTATATATATATATATATTGGAGAACTAGCTCTGAGAAATCGAGAAACACTTTACGAAGCACAGAAATGGATGCAGTTCATTTGTATAATTCAAAGGGGTTAGACGTTATTGGATGCAACGGTATTCGTTGGTTTTAGAGTATTACATTTGTTCTTTCAAAGGAACCAGCATGCAGTAGGGAGAGTTAAAATCCTCCGTAGATTCCAGATCGCGAAGAGAGAGTTTAGAAAAAATTGTCTCTTGCTAGTGGACACAGAGAAAATATTGAAAACATAGGAAAGCTTTGCAAAATTCAAAATGAAAGGAGATTGCTTAGGTACGCAAGGAAGCATGCTAGCGAGTTTGATTTATTCTAGATGTGGCTTTAAGGAGCACTTCTGGTTATATATTTGAATATATATATATATATATATATATATATATTACAAGTCTATCAACATGTATATATTAGATATGTATATATATACATGTTAATAGACCTACATTATAAATATACACTATGCGTATGTGCATATATGGTGTAATAGATATTCTTGAGCTTGCCCCTTTAGGGGAACGCCGTCGTCTCTTGTTGGAGCTCAAACGCAATTATCCATCGCCATGTGCGCACAAAGTTCAAGACCATACGCGAGAGTAGCTACAAACAAGGGAGGGGGGGGGGGCGATCGTCGTTTGCAAGTGCTTTTCGTTGTTTCCCAACGTCTTTCCCAGCATGATTACTCGGCTGTGGTTGTTCGTACGGACCGGAGCCGTCTCGTGGGAACAACGAATCACATGATCCGACTCCGACTTCAGTTCACCCGACAGATGGCGAACGGCGAACATTGTACGACGACGGTGTACCACGACGTACACCGACAATGACGATGATGATAATAATCATAATCATAAGAATAATCATAACTAACTGCTGCTCTTTTCGTTTGCTTAGTCTTCCCCGTTATTTCGTCTTGCCGGGGGTTCGTCTATTTAGCGTGGCGAACATGAACTGTTTGTAGGTATTGCAGGTACGCGGATCGGCTCGCCGCAATAACCTCTTTGTTGTTCGGGCGGTAGCAGACTTTACTTCGCCCCCTTGTTGGCTGGCCGTCTTTCTGGCACAATTAAATGACCACCAACTCAGTTCCGTTCTCCTCTATTCTCACAACAAACGGGGGGGGGGTCCCCCCCCCATTATGTTACAACAGTTTCCATCAGAGCTACAAGTTAAATTAAACTTTTTGGGCTGACCTTCAGCCAAGATTTAACGTCCACGGGACTGCTTTTCGCATTGCTTCATAGACGGACCGCCATAAATACAAATGTGCAACGGTGGGGCTTGAATTCGCGCACCTATGTGTCTCCTCCGGTCGCGAGGCGCAGGCAAATGCACTACGCCACCGGGCTCGACGCGGAGCTACAAGTAACTACAATAATAATAATAATAATATTAATATTTTTTTTGAAAACAGTTGGGGTTTAATATTATTATTACGTAAATGTATCACCATTAATAATATATTCATAATATAACATCATTGTTATTGCTCGAGTGTCGCTGACCACTCAACATCATCTTGGCATTGCCTCTCTGAAGCTCCAATGACACACTTTGTCGGAGGAACGCGGTTAATCTTGGCTCCGCTGTAGCCTCAAAGAGCTGTTTCCCAAGCTTTATCGTCAGTTTGAGTGCATCCTTGCCCCAAACACCAGATGACTCGAGACCAAACGCCATTACCACGTGGTCCTCTAGAAGATGTGCGTATAGGCGCCGTTTGTGCATCTCCCGTTGGTGAATGATGTGGCCGACGCCCGCCTTGGCTAGTGCACGATATCCGAGGGCGTACGTGTCAGAGACAGTGACGTCCCACGCCAGCGGCCGATTACAATCCCAGTCCCGACTGGTAAGGCCATATAATAATAATAATAATAATAATAATAATAATAATGCATACATTTATGTAACTGTTACAAATTCACCTTTGCTATGAATGTCAATATGTACAATACATATTATGCGTATAACTACAGATATAACGTTATATGATCAAGAACTCTCTTGCTCGCGCCAGGAGGAAGAACTCGAGCGCCAACGGTCATCTAAGCGATACGGCTGTGCAGTTGTGAGCTGTCCGACGCAACTTGGATTCCGTAACAAGCCACTGATGACATTTTACCTTAAAAAACGTTCATGCACGTTTTGAGGGAAAACTATGTGAGGTTTTCTCACTAGCTCTAGCGTTTAACGCTTTCCTGCAGGGAAAACTATATGAGGTTTTGTATACTAGCTCAGGCTTTTAACGCCTCCGTGTTGTACTGATAAAACGACGCACCTCGAGAAAAGATAACAATGCCGAGGTAGTTAAAAAATGTCTATAAACTCTACCTGCTTTCCTTGGCAAGCGCCTTAGAAGCAAGCGCCCACGGCGTCGGAATTTGACAGCCTTGGTTTTGACAACGTTCACTGCAAGACCAAATGGCAGTGGACTCACGTTACCTCTCTGGGGAGATCCAATTGTCTGACTGATGGAATCATAATTGTACACACCGTCATCGAGCATAATTTGGTTTGCAATGCTGAGAGCAGTTGAAGCATGTGCGTTTCAACTTTGGGTCTCTGCGGGTTTCTTAAGGATGTAAGGTACCTACTCTACCAGACATCTGCACGTTTTTTTTCTATTCGTAATAGGAAAAAGAAAAGGTAGTTTATAAATACGACGTGCACAGTAGTAGGCGACTAGATTGGTGTACTCCTACTGGTGCCTGCCATTTACGTTAACCTAACTTATAATATCCACAAATGTTGCTATTTGTATATCGAGTAGACACAATATAGGCATTGCTTAAACGTCATATACATACGCTTGCAGTATGCGTTAATAGCAGCCAAATAAGCATTTTCCCTATTAAAGCATTCGACAGGCGCGCTTTGATATCTTTTAGGCGTAAACCACTACGTTATTTGCTCAGATCTTACTGTTTGTACAGTAGTTTCTGATTCCTAATTAATCAGGAATGAATGCCTTTTGGCTTCTGTTATTTTCCCGCATATGGCATATATCCATTGGGGTGGTGACGTCGACCCGCACCCTGTTGTACGGGCAGTATACAGCGTAATCAATATACATTTGTTCTATTTAAAAAATATGCCAAAAGTTAAACAGCACCAAACAGAACCAAAAGTTAAACAGCAATTGTAAAAGGCGCTACTGAGCGTGTGAGTATGCATACGATAGTTACAGTTTTACAACACAGCAGATCCCCAAAATTCTTCCCTCGAACACGCCCCCCCCCCCTCTCTATATAGAAATATAAACAATTACAGTATAGATTCTAGCATGTGTCCGTTTAAATAAATACATAAAACGCTGCATGCAAGCAATAACAGCAAGGATACTGTATGCTTTTTTTTTCGTAGAGTGTATGAAATGCATCCGCTGTAAAGGTGCTCCTCTTTCTTGCTAGCTTAGAAAAGATCCATGGTTAGAGATTATTAGCTAATGGTCAGCCTTCTGCCGCAACAATTTCTCCAGTTGCAGTTGTTTTGTGGAAGGTGAGTTTAGAAAGCGGTAGCATGTTTGTGTATATACACGTGCTTATATGTATATACACTTGTACATACTATTCTACTTATCATATATATATATATATATATGTATATATAGCGACGCTCGCCATCCGGCATACCCAACAGTCCCGTAGCCAGTCGAGGTGCGATCGGACCTGCTTGAATTGTAGCGAGAAGCACGCTACACCGATAGCAAGCGTTACGTCGCTGTTAGTTAAAAATGCCACTTGCTTGATTGGCTTGTCTAGTAGATTTAGTCCAGCTTTGTTGTTGTTGTTCTTGGTGTTGTTGTTGTTGCTGCTGCAATTGTTTTATTGTTGTTGCTGCTGCTGCTACTGTTTTATTGCTGTTGTTGCTGCATCTGCCGGCATGCATCAAGAGCTGTGCCGTTAGAAAAAAACGTGAAGCAACAAACTAAATTATCTGAATTTTAGCAATTAACGCAAATAGACGTCCTGCTACCCTAAGAGAGCTAGTGAATGACAGACCAACGACTGGTCTGCAGTTGATGATAGTGAAAATACGTGCATAGTAAAAAACATATATATATACACGACGTCTGTGATCGCGTGGCGCGTCTTCTCCGCGAGAAGGGTCATGAGGTGGTTCGTGAGCGAGTAGAACCGGGCGCACCGGGTCTAAAGCCCGACCTCGTAATAACAACACCTACCGAGGTCTGGGTTTTAGATGCCGAGGTTTGCGGCCCGAACCGGGACCTGGCAAAAGCGCGGCAGGACAAGATCACCAAATATGACGTCGAGTTCTTAAGGGCGGCGCTCCCCGACCTGCAAAAACCTCGCAGATTCGGATCCATCACTTTCTCTATGCGTGGTGTATGGGACTCCGAATCTGCGAGGACGCTCTTAGGGCTCGGCGTCACGAAAAGGAATTTTATGGATCTTACCGTTTTAACGCTGCAAGGAACCTTGAGGATATACCGCTCGCACCGAGTCCATAAGAGCGGGGGCTACCATCAAGCAAGGACACGGACAGCTGATCCTTAACCTCACGTGACACCTTTTTACCACAATTTTTATTAAGGCGAGCACTGCCGAGTGTGCAAACGTGTTGTAAATGATTACTAAATCATCACAATATTATATATATATATATATATATATGGCATTGATCTACATGTTAGTGGCGGAGCGAACGAACCGATATCCCGATCCTAATTACGCTTAGTAGAAAAGTAATCCTGAGCAGACAAGGAAACATATCTTAGGAGTTATTATCCATCTAGAGTAATTTTCTGTAACTTTCTCCCAGAGCAAGTTACAGCTTAGATGGCAAATAAGATGCAGTTGCCGCTTTGATCTGTTTTAATACCATGATTAGCAGACTACGTTGTAGTATCAGGGTCGTAGGTTTGCTTTGCAGTAATTTCTAACGCTCCTCAGCAAATAGACGGTATTGTTATGCCATGTTGGTCTGTCAAGTGACCATGATGACGTAGTCTATGTATAACCGCGTTTGCCATATATAGCCAATTTTAAGAAATAACTAGTCGGTGGAACACGTGTTATATTTCGAGAGCTATATTGCATGATGTGAGGTGTTCTTAACAGAGGGATGTCGATTAAAAATTCTATGATGAAGCATAGGACCGCCTCATTTAACCGCATTGCTTCCTGTACGCTACGGAATCGTTAAACAAATTATTATTATTATTATTATTATTATTATTTAGGAATTCCGTATAAGTGTCATTATCAGTTACTGTAATCGTCAGAATGATAAACTTGCATGGGTTACACGTGTCACGCGCGTGACAGCTTCTTTGTGATATAGGAGTTGCAATCGGTGCGCCAAATTGCATACGTAATAGTACAGAGTGGCCGGCCGCATGCAGATCGAGTCGAAAGGCATCTTGGCCCGAGTGAAAACTTTCTTGGTCATGGTCGGAGGCCAGGAATGCCAGGATGGACTAGATATTCGCGCCTGCGTCATGTCCGCCAAAGGGGGGGGGCTTCTTTCGACTCAGGGAAAGGCGACGGCGTATTCAGCGGTGCTAATACCCGAGGCGGTTAGGATCGCAATGATGGCACAAAGATGGCGGGGCGTGATGGAGAGGTAACTTTGTTGGCCAGCTCGCTTAGACAGTTGTCCGGTTCGAGCTCCGTCGTGCACTTCGAGGCACTCAGGATAGGCACGTGACATTACGAGTATGTAGATATGTAGGACTACAGGACGTTGCAAAGTCAAGATGCACGTATAGGTGCGTACACAATGTCTCCTACTAGGTTTTAAACTTAGGTACGATGACAGCCATCATACTACCGAGAAAAAGTACTTATAAGTGGGCCCTGTTTGCGAGCTACGGAAAGGCTTGGTTAAAGCACCCCTGTGGCAATACCTCGCAAGCTCGTGTTGAATGTTTAGTCTAATTAATCCGAGTCGATAGCACGACCTTTCAATCTGTAATTTCATTTTTTAGACATAGATTCGTTTGTAAAATGCTATAGTATATTGCGTATATTTAAAAGCCAATATAATAGGGATGATATAAAACAGTTATAAATTATTAAGCCAATAACTACTTTACAATCAATGCTGAACTTGATCGCTGTTCGCTACTTTTTACTCGAATTCATGATCGGGAACTTGACCCAACACTGTCCAGTTGCACGGGGTACAAGAACTACCAAGCGCATGAGAGGAAACTACTATTTAAACATATTGCAACAAGTTTAATGATGATGATGATGAAGATTATTATTATTATTATTATTTGAACAATGTTACAGTTGTGAGGTCTAAATTTAATGAATAATTATTTTTAAAAAATATACAAATATATGCTTGTCAATTTCAAACGTGGTTTATTCAAAGAAAATGAAATAGAACACTCGTGCAGCATATATATATATATATATATATATATATATATATATATATATATATATATATATATATATATATATATATGGCATCCTTAACGATGCCAAGTCTGCAGGACGTGAGCTCAAACTCGCCTCAATCGACCTCCGTAAGGCGTTCGACATGGTGAGTCATGACTCCATCCTGTGGTCACTCCGGACTCGCGGATACCCGAAGGTATTCATTAATTATATCAAACGCTTGTTCCTCTCATCTAGAACTTTCATAGAATTTGGACAAGAATGTCGCGCATTTCGGCTAACTAGGGGTGTTAGGCAGGGAGTTCCTCTGCTACTATCGGGTATCAACTTACTGATGACTTCCGCCTTATGTGCTTAGCCTTTGCAGATGATCTCATCCTCCTAGCCTCCACAAAACCTACTCTCCAACGGCTCCTTAGTATTGCGGATTCCCTTTTGAAATCGCAAGGATTTGAAATTGATACTAATAAAAGCTTTACTATATAGCACCTATTTAATAGGAAGAAAGGTAAAGGTTTTATTAATACCGTACCAGAATATAACGTTGGAGAGCGGCAATTGCCAGCTAAAGGTATAAGCGCTCGATGGAAATATCTGGAAGTCGACTTTGACAGCAATGACAGAGTTGACTCCACCAAGAATACACTCCTTAACTTACTAAACAGACTCACGATAGCTCCCATTAAACCCCACCAACATTTTTCATACTTTTGAAAGTTTTTCTCATCCCCCGCCTCCTATAGAAACTAGTCTCCGGTCCCAGACCATCTCACGCACTCTTTTGCGACCTAGATAAAGGGATCAGAAAAGTTGTTAAGTCATAATGGCTTAAGCTCAAAAACTCGGTGCCGAACGCCTACCTGTACACGCACACAGCACACGGCGGTCTGGGCATCCCCTGCCTCCGAACATTTATCCCCAGACTCCGCCTCTCCCGTCTGACAGCACTACAACACTCCACGCACCTTGGGGTCCAATGAATGCTAACCACAAAGCACTTCAAAAAATACCTTGCAAAAACAAGACTTCTTTGCGAGCGCTTGGGAACCTTCATTGAGACCGCTACACAAGAGACCGATTACTGGTCTCAACAACTACACAACACGTTCGATGGGGCACATTTTAAAAAGCACACAAAACGCCCTTTGTACATTACTAGATTAAGGGTATACTCTACCTATCTGGTTAGGAGTATTTAAACCTACTAAAGCTCAGGATCAACGCACTACCAACGCGTGCCAGATTGGCCAGAGGACGCCCGAGCTACAACAAACGTTGTAGGCACGGCCTGAGACGTTGGCTCATGTCGCTCAGATGTGCGATACAACACACAAACAAACTATAAAGAGACATGACGATGTCTGTGATCGCGTGGCGCGTCTTCTCCGCGAGAGGGGTCATGAGGTGGTTCGTGAGCGAGTATTCCGTCGACCGTGCGCACCGGGGGTAAAGCCCGACTTCGTAATAACAGATCGCAGATCCCGATCCATCACTATCTCTATGAGTAGCGTATGTGACTCCGAATCTGCGAGTACGCTCTTGGGGCTCGGCGTCACGAAGAGGAATCTTATGGACCTTACCGCCTTAACGTTGCAAGGAACCTTGAGGATATACCGCTCGCACCGGGTCCATAAGAGCGGGGGCTACTATCAAGCAAGGACACGGTCAGCTGATTCTTAACTTCACGTGACACCTTTTTACCACAATTTTTATTAAGGCGAGCACTGCCGAGTGTGCAAACGTATTGTAAATGATTACTAAATCATCACAATATTTTCTATATATATATATATATATATATATATATATATATATATATGCTTTTGGGCAACCTCCTCAGTACAGAGGCTATATCTATCTTCAACGAGATCAGTAGCAGAACTGGGTTGAAATCATCATATCATCTGTACAGAGGCTGTATGCTTTCGAGTGTACTTGCAAGCACTCATGAACCAAGCTATGTGTTTCATTCATTCATACATACATACATACATACAGACATATATGGTATTTATGCGTAGACAGATAACGATCTTCCGTAAAGTTCATGTACAATTAAGCATACTTGTTTTTTCCTGCGTGTAGTTGGTTTGTGGGGGGGGGGGGGGGTCACAGGGGCGCCAGTTTGCACTCGATAGGTCGTTGTGCTCGCCGTTGTTCTCTCCGGTATTATCTCTATTGCGTGTGTCTAGTCTTGTGTTCTGGTCGGCATGTCATCACCGCACAGACGGGCGAGGGTCACGTCGTCACCGTCAGGAAACGTATCTACCGTGCAACGAGGGGCGAGGAAAGAAGAGAGACCGCGTTACCGCGTATGGTTTGGGGAGCGATATTAGCAACGCCGCCTCCATCTCTGTCGCTACCGCAAAACGATGTGCTAATGATATGCAAGGCAAGGCAAGGCGGTGAAGCAGCAAGCCGGCTTGTCGACCATCCGACGGAGTCATTTCATTACGCTCCGACGTGCCAGGAGGCTGGCCGTGTAGGAAAACGTTCTCGCATTGTAGATGTCTCGCCGGTTTGAAGATGAAGTCGCTACCTTATCGCTCCTATGAGTGTATCTGTGCAATTTCTAGAACCCACAGGAAGCTCACACGATCTCGACAACAACACTACCACCAACAACAACAGCAACAGCAACAACAGCAACAGCAACAACAACAACAACGTCCATGATGATGACTACAATGCTGTTTACTTCGGCGCTCCTCTCGACCAGGCGACGTGAGACGACTTCACTCTGTAGTCGATTTCAAGCTTCGACTTTGGCCCGCCGAGGCTGGATAGCCGCGTACTCTCATTCTCTCATTTCTGTTTGTCTCGGGCACTATTGTCACGGCTGTTACAGTACCTGTGTTGTCGTTGCTGCTATTGCTGCTGCTGCTGCTTTCGTTGGCTCTTTGGCCATAGTTTGCGTCTAGCCAGGACCTCATTTGGAGGTGTATCCGGGCAGAAATTGACCCTCAACTTCGATCATTTCTTGCTTTCCGAAATTACTCCTCCCTTCGTTGTGATCACACTCGGTGTCGTGTGATATACTACAGCATATATCGGCTATTTAAATTAAAAAACAAAGTCCGTTTTACAGTAGAGGGTACTTTTAGGAGTACTGCGTTTGTAGTAGCGTTAGCATTAAAACATTGCTATTGCAACATTAAAATAAGTATATTAAACTATGTGTTTGGCTGATGCGTGAAAATGTCTGGTGGGCGCGTGATCTCCTAGAAATCTGACGTTCAACCACCCCGCTGGTGCGATTTGACGTCCCTGAATTTTATGTGAAGTTTTTTGAGGAATAAGGTATTCGCTAAGCTTGCTACTATCGACGAGCTGAATTATTTTTTTCGGTGAGATTTTGAACATACCGCCTACGTTATGCCAAAAACATATTAAAATTGTGTATCTCGTATAGACAATGCCAAAAGTCCCCACACCAATAGCTTTTTGAAGTCATTTATCACTCATAACAGCATGCAAAGTGCTTTCTAATACAACTCTTTTTGACCTCACTAAGTTCCCTTCGTCGCTTAGGTCAAAATGTTTAAAAGCTGAGAGTGACTTTTGCCGAATTTTATATATATATATATATATATATAACTTGCAAAAGCCTAATGCAATTTTAATTCAATACAAATGGCATTACACAAATATACAGGATTTAAGCGTTATTATAGAAGTTTAGTCAAAATATCGTCTTTAAGCGCTTACCTCTTGATAGGTAGCTGTCTACATTATGAACGCAGTGATACGTTTCTAGTATGCACTTTACTCTATTACAGTTTTGTATGAGCTATGCTAATATAAAAAAACAAAAAGTATATATAAATATATGTTTTCATTTCATAGCTCATGCAAAACTGTTATAGAGTTAAGATGCATTCTAGAAACGTATCACTACGCCCGTAGTATATATATATATACTACGTAGTGATATATATATATATATATATATATATATACCTTGTGTCGTCATGAGTGGTTAGCGTGATTACTACGACAACTATTGCTAGCGATGTAACCTCCGAGTATAAAGAGCAACAGTGTCATCGTTAAGCAATTATCACTCACTTCACATACGGTAGGAGTCATCCGCCTTGTGAGGCGACGTGTAAATAGACAGAAGGTACACCAGAACGCGAGTGGGTGTTAGAGACGGTCGGGCAAGTTCCCTCTACATCTGCTACGTCGCACCTCGCGCTGTTCCCCGCGCTGCCACCCCAACCCCATTCTGACTTCACTGCTTCGACGGTCAACGACACGACAAAATTAGCAAGTTGTTGGCCGCAGCGTTTGACTGGTGGCATTTTTATGCGATGTAATTATTCGCTACTGCGTCGTCGTCTTGCCTTAAATCCGTCCACGTGCAGATTCGCGCCGCCGTTCTCTCTCTCTCATTTAAATATTCGGACTCAGCTAATCTGACGTTTCGGTGCCGGCTGCAAACGCCGAGCCGGTCGGAATTTGGACGGCGCAAACTTTACCGATGTCGTAAAAATGTATGCCTACCTCGCCCCGGGACGCTTTTTCCCCAAAACTCATCCGGTCGCAGAAAAAACAGGACCAATCCCATTCTGGGCTTCGGCCTACTTAACATGGCGTCCAGCGTACTGCTAGCGTTTGCAGTATTGCATCTTAAGCATACTCGTCTGGCTTCTGTCAGCATCACGCAGCAGTAGCAGCACTTTCCACGAGTTGGTAAGTATAGCAGAATGTTCAAATTGCCACGAGTACGTCGAAGTAGTCTTTGTGTTATTATCGCGTACGTTTATGAACCAGGTTAGCCATGGACAAGCTGTTGACGACGAGATATAACACTTCCAATATCATAGGTCAGCTGTGCTAATATATATATATATATATATAATATATATATATATATATATGTATATATATCGGCGGAAGTGAAAAAAGAAGAAGGTGAGAGGAAATAAAGAGGTCATGTTAAGAAAGAAAATGCTGGCCACTCAAAAATTGCCTTGGCTAAACAAAGCAGGTTTTTTTTATGTGTACCATACGTTTACATAAATACATTTATGTTTATATATATAATATATATATATCTATATATATATATAATGATTTATTATGTTTATATATACTTTTATGGTGAAGTTGCTATCGTTGCAATTTCATATCGCAGCCACCCTTATCGTTTTGTTGCGTTGTCTCATTGGCATCTTGATGCTGCCGACTCTCACTGACACAATTTAGGAACGAACATAAGTGTGAGTGTCTCTGTTGTTGTGCTGCTGCCGCTGTCGTTGGTGCTATATTCCTAATCGTTATTGTTGTCCGTAGGGATAATGTCAATGTCTAAGTGTGCCAGTTCGTCAAAGGGTCGTTCATTCGAGCCAGGAAGAGTTGTGGAGCGGAGGGAAGACGATTCTCGAGGCCATTTGTCGTTCATCCCCCCCGTCCCATTCACTCACACGAACGCCGCGATAAGGGCGTACGACGACAATAGCGTGCATAGTCTGGCTTGTATGCATGCAAACATCTATGCGTCTGTCGGTGCGTGCAGGTTGCGTCTATATACGTGCACGTTTGTCCAAATATGTGCGTGTGTGTGTGTGCGTATGTATGTATAATTGTACGTATGAACACATCGTTGTCGTGACACCGCATTGCAATGCCTTCGTCGGATCTGCCGTAGAGACGTAGATGCCTGTCCCGCGGGCGCTGCGCTGCCAGCTAGAACGCGGCCCACCTTAATAATTAACCCCTAAGCCATGAGCGGACGGGACTGCTACAAACGCGCCCATGACGCCTTGACAAGTAGCAGTGACTCTAGCGAGCTGCGCCCAAACCAACTCCGGCTCCTCGTCCCGGCCTGGCGAGAACGGGAACCTCGAAATTTACGCCTATACAATGGCTTCTCTGGCTTCAGGAGATGAGTGATTTCCGACGACTTTACTTCCCCATCGCACCTATCGCTCTGCCTTTCCTTTCTAATATTTGCCTTTAGCTCCTTCAACTTCGTCTCTGGTCCGTCTCTCTCATCTAGCTCCGTGTTTCCGTACCCGTTTCTACTGACTGTTTCTTCTCGCACCTTTTTCGACTGCGACGTGTTTCACTTTACGGCAGTCCGTCCTTTGCAGGCTAAGATGACACTAATACATTGCCAAACAGCACACTTGTAATGGCAAAATCAGTAATCATAACTAACACACTACATTGTTAATGATCGTGCATTACGCCATAGAGCATGAAAAAATGTATAATCGGCTAAATATACATAGAAGTCGCACTGGCAAGTAAGTCAGCCTAGACAAGATGAATAGTACATAAACATCTATAATATACAGTTAATGCAACAGTCTCTTTTTTAGGCTACTTTCTCTGGGCGTAAAAATTACGAAAAATGCGTCTGGCAGTTTTTCCTCGTGGCACTTTGCGCATTCATGCGAGCAAAACCGGCAGCGGCATTCATCTTCCACTTCTTAAAGCTTACAAGTGTAATATATAAGGTGATGGTAACCGTGAACCACGTACCTTGTATGCACGGAACGGTTGGTGATTGCCATACCGTCAGATCGGTGTCTGGTACACATTCGTACAGCAACCTGTTTTAGGCTTCCTTCATATTACGTTGCCATTCCCGCAAAAATTGCTAGAAAAACTCTGTAACTGGTAACTTCTAATTGCCTTTACTGTCGGCATGCAGCATAGTAGCAGAACCACGAATTAGCTCTGTGCCGGGGGCGGATCCGTAAGAACTCATTTCATGTATACTGAAAATAATTTATCGAGTTACAATCTCCTACCTTCATGCACACGGAACCAGTTGATTCCCGACGCCTGCCGTGACATGCTGTGAAAAAGGGTAGTTCTCGGTGAATCCGGAGGCCCAAACATAGAAACGAGTGACGCGCCCAAACAAAAACGACAGATGAGTTTATCAGTCGTAGCCAGTCGTAGTTTTTCAGTCGTAGCAAAGCAAGCGCGTTGCGGCGTGCAACTACGACGTCATTCGCATACATTATAACTCTAAACACCTCCCGCGCTTGGCGGGATAGGCCAGCAACAAATAATGGGCAGTTTCGCTAGGAAATTCTCATATTACGCGTCAGCTGCTTAGTCTGGCCGCCCCACAGATATACGTCAAGGCAGTCGTCACCAAAGGAGCTGGAAGAAACATAAAAGTAACCATGTTGCTTGAGAACTCCACCTTGTCAAAATCAAACAACCAGTAGGCGGTAAAGGGCTTGTCTTCTGCTAGCCTTCGGGGGTGTGAATCCTGGTGGGACAACCAGGTCCGTGAGGCAGAGAGCCCGCACATACCGCCGGACGCCGCAGAGCGCGCCCTTATGACGGCCGCGCACCAGTAGATCGTGTGCTTGACGTCGTCGGAATCTCGGGAGTCTCAGGGGTCTCACAGGACACATGTGTCGATTAAGCTTTGTTTGTCTTCTTCAGGCATACAGTGAACTTTCCGTATTCCTTCCGCACTTTAATGGCGTAGTACGACAGTTCTCTATGGCCGTCGCTGTACCAGGGCAAAAATCCGGTATGAACTTTTTGTCCTCAGGGCCGACTGTCAACCGCCGAGGTGCTTCAGGGTTGCTGTTGAAGTTATGCTATACGCCCTGCTCAACCGAGTGGTCATTGGCCGATGTGCTGAGTGTTTGTCGGTATCTCGCCGTTCTGAGGCGCTCCTTTTCTCCGCAGATCGGTGAGGCATATGGGCAATGGATTCTGCCACTCAGACAAATCGGCCTCGGAGGCTCCCCCGACCCACAAAATATTTATGCCGGATCTTGGGAAACTGGAAACTCAGTTAGCCTTTTGGCAGCAAGCCTTAGCCTGGTCCTTGTAAGGCCCGTGTCGAGGCTTACTCCTAGATACTTTACCTGCCTTTTTAGCCTGGATCGCATATCCGTCAAGGGATATAACGATGTCCTGCTTTTTATTTCGCCCCGTAAAGTACATAGCCCCTGTCTTCTCTAGGGCCAAGTCTAGATGGTGACAGAGCGTAGCAAGGTACCCTGCTTGACACAGCAGGTTGTTGTAAGAAAAACAAGTAGTGGTTCAGGCGGGATCTGCTACGAACATAGCACAGAGTTAGCAGATACGTTTACAGGCCCATTTGTGGTGTCTGTTGACTGTGAAAAAGCCCTTTCACCGGAGCACTTCGGATTCAGAAAGTGTCGAGGTATACAGGACGCGATCCATAATTTTGTGGTGACCACCGAACGGAGTAGACATGTTCTCACTGCTTAAGAGTAGTTTCACAGGCTGCCACCAAGGGGCGCGAGCGCTGCGCGATGACAGCGGGAGACACGGCATAGTGCCACGTGCAGGGCGAGGCAGCGTGTTAAGTGCAAAGTGCAGGGCGAGGCAGCGTGCCAAGTACAACAACACAAGTGCAGAGCATGGCAGGAAGAGCGCGTGCATGTCCAACGCGCGCATGATACCGCGTCAATGTATACAGTAACTCGGGTCGGGCCAACAAGTTGGTGTAGTCGCGCCTTATACTCGTATACACCATAGGGAAGACGCTCATCTAAGGATTAGACTCCCCTTGGAATTGAGGACAATTACCAGAGCACACAGGTTGAGTACGACCCTGGGATACGCTTAGCCACCATTGGCTCGGGTCATCGCGTCGAGGTGTAACTGCCTCTACCTGGAGATGACTATCATAAATATTGAGGAAGAGGTTAACGCAGCCACCACAGTAAAAAGGCGTTCACGATTACCGCCCGGGACTGGCCGTAGGAAATGATAAATCGCATGAAGAAAAAGCTATAAAACGGCGTGAAAAGCATAGAAAAATGAGAGCCTTATTTGTAACCGAAGGTGATGCAGCAGATCAGTCGGTTTTGGACATGCTAGTAAGAGGGTTTCCGATAGCCGCAGCAGTACGAAATATGCAAACACGGAAAGGGCCCCTCCAGACTATACGTGACCATAGAACACCGAACAGATCGCATCCTGCGTATAATCGGGCCGAGGAAGGAAAGCGAACCATCGTCCGGGTTAAAAAAGCAAAAAAAGACTCATTCGCAGAGACACTTAAGGGCTTAACATCTCAATATTTGCAAACTGTTCTCAGTGCACTGTTAGTCTTTCGCTAACCACGTTGGATGTCTTTTAAAATGTCCTTCCGAACATGCTGATATGTCCAGTTTTTTTTCATTAAACAGCTCGTTTTCTTGCAGCCGCACATACTGTACAAGAAATCTCTGGCCTGCCACAGCTGTATAACACAAATTTGCATTTTCCTGTCACTCCTAAGCAACACAGAGCTACGGGCATTAACAAAGCGCCCGACCATTGTATATATCTACCCATTCTGAAATCTCACTTCTTGGCCATGTAACTCAAAGAGAAAGACAACTTGTGGTTACTTGCATAAACATAGCCGTCGTTTCTGGCATGCATTTGCTGTGAACTTGTCCGCTGTCTATTTTGTATTCGGCAACACTTTTTACGTATCGTCTCCAAGATGTCCGAGAAATTATTTGCGAACTGTGGTGTAAACGTACTCTTCCCACGGATAGAAACAACGGTGTCTGCACCTACTGTTCACCCTTGACATGTCGAGAGTGAACCGTAGGTGATTCGACACAAGACAGTGTGACAAGATGGTGTGATAGTGTGACAGGACACACAAAACAGATTCCCACCCCCGGGACCTGGTCTATGATCGAGCGCAGAAGAGCGCAGAGCGAAAAGCACTGCACACTAGTTGCCCAGGCCACGCGTACGAAGACAACTATGGCTCGCGCTAGACCCCTTCACCACGCCGCCACTTGCGGGAAGCAGACAATGGCCACGACAACGATGCGCAAAGTTAGATATACTTGTAAGTCGTTTATTCAATATTGTGTAAACGTGGCGCTCCAGATAGCCAATGACCGGTAGACCATTGAGTAAGCGTGGAACAATTGTCCTAGTCAAAAACGAGCAATGGCATGGTGATGGAAGCAAGCATAAGTGTGCCGTCAAGTGTCAATAAGGCAAGTGCCGTCAGTATCGGCATCTTGCCTTTACTTAGCAACAGCACTAGAAGCGACAACAACAAAAATAACTCGAGTTGCCTTGCGCTCGTCAGCGACTAAATGACGTGCTTACTGTAGGTGGCCTTTAAGTAAGCATATTCGTCTTTACTTGAGGTTGAAGTGCCGTAGTACGTAGTAAGTGAACAAAATGCGCTTACTGTACTAACTTCTAGTAAGTCGATCCCAGTTCACTAAAAAGTAAAGTTTTCGGTCTGACCCTCAGCGAAGATTTAACGTCCACGGAACTGTTTTTCACATTGCTTTCATAGACGGACCCCCATAAATACAAATGTGCAACGGTGGGGCTCGAACCCGCGCACCTATGTGTCTCCTCTGGTCGCGAGGCGCAGACTTAAGCCACCACGCCACCGAACTCGACGATCCCAGTTCACTGCCGTCCGTAGAACGTGCAGGCAGCGGCGGTACCACCCTTACGTTCTGTGTAGCTGGGGACGTGGTATTACCGCTGTCATTGTTGTTACCATGGTTCTATGTGAGACGTTTGCACGTGCTGTAGGCCGCGGTCTTTGGGGGGGGGGGGGGGGGGCGGCGGCAGAGCGCCGGGCACAGCCACAATGACAACGCAACACTACCCCAATGGGGCCGCAGCTTAGCGACGACGGCGACGACACACAAGCGTGGCCGGCGCACCCCCCTAAGCGTCCTCCACCCCCAGGGCCCGCCTCGATGGAAGTCGCCTCTCCTCCTCGGCAGCTGGGCGGGCTTTTCTTCTGCTGCCTTCGCCCTGGCGAGAGCCCTCCGTTTGGTGCGAGGGCCTCTGGCCACCGGCCAGAGTGAGGTTCGTCCCGTAGACGGCCGAAACCACGGAGCACGAGTTGAGGCCGGCTGCAGGCGAGCTTAGCGGTAAAGAAAAAGAAACAACTACTACTAACAATATTTTTTATTATCCTAAGCTGTAATACCCCCACATTTTAACATGCGGCACTTGAATTTTCATACTTGTTTGCTTTGTGTTGGTGCTCACTCAAGGTTGATCAATTTATTATACAACACTAAGCCTTTGCTAAGCTGCGGTCGAATCGTGGAAACACCGGCTCACTCTAACTGCGAATTGGGCGAGTCATTTATCCTAATCTAAGATTTTCCAAAATCGGAATCTATATGTGCGAATCAATGCCAAGCCATTCGTAAAAATTGTTCTAGCTGTATCTCGTAAGTCGCAATTGTGGCAAGAGAGGTCACTTACCAAGCAGGTAGGCTTCCGAACTATTGAACGTATATAAAACGTGAACGGCAAATTCTGGAGCAGTACTAAATGATTTCGCCGTTTAAGGTAGATGGAGTGGTGCATGTCTTGCGCGGGTTACCCAGGAAGAAGAGTGGTAGTCCTGGTGAGATCTATTATGAACATTGGGCTGAGTCGTCCGATGTTTTAGCAGGAGATCTGTGTAAGCTATTTAATTAGATACTCACCGAGGGACACATACCCCAGGTTTGGTACGAGGCGATATCTACTAGGGTATCGCGTTGGAACGCACTGTTAAGAAAATTTTTGCTAAGTTGGTTATCTCGAGGTGTTCCCAACTGTGGAAAAGGCCCTACCTCTAGATCGATTCGAATTCAGGTAGGATCGAGGTACTCAGGACGCTATCCATGTACTCCAGTCGGTAGTTGAACGGGTGTGGACTGTGCCCGGGGGTCACTTGAACGCCGTCTTTATCAATTGTATCAAGGGCTTCGACAAAGCTTTCCATCACATATTATTTGATTTATTTCGACATACTGGGGTGGTGGTGAGAAAGTTACCTTCACCGTAAGGGCTGCAAATAAATTCGCGGATGACAAAGGCTATTAAGTTTCGCCGTGGGGGTCGATTGGCTGCAGCAGACGTAATACCCTGTTGTGGCCAACCGCTTTGGTTTGTCAATTCCTTCTTGTATTTGAGTCTGGGACTGCACTATACGGGAACGACCTTTACCTAGCACATCAGCGACAGGTGTCGGACGGCTATTGCTTCTATTCACACAGAAATGAGAGACCTTCGACGACTTTCTCTGAGTGCGGCAGTGCGTCTTTTTGGGCCTAAGATTGTGCCAATAATGAGCTACAGCCTTGGCAGGGTGTGGGGCCATCTTCCAGCGGCAAATTATGCGCAGCTAGGAAGATGCTTTACAATGTATATGGCCAGTGTTATTTGCTTGCCCCGGACGGCAAGAAAGCGCTTCGTGTACTTGCTAGCAGGTTGCAGACCGGCAGTGAAAACAATCAGAGTTATTACAGGACCACTTCAGCAATTTTTGTTGGAGTGGCAGGATAAAGTGACCGAGGCCTTGGCAGAGGTAGCGCAATTAAATGAGTAGATTCTGCTCGCAATTAGATTCTGCTGGCAGATGTGCGCTGATTACCACGCAGCGAGCTGCCAGACGCATCAGCGGCCTTTACACTCTTTTGCCCGGTGGGACGGTCGTTAAAGTGTTAAAAGTGTATATAATGACGACTCTATTGTCATTTTGTACCATCTTAAAATGCAAAGTTATTGTGAAATATACATATATATATATATATATATATATATATATATATATATAATACGTGCATAAACAAGTGTTATATATATATATATATATATATATATATATAATACGTGCATAAACAAGTGTTATGACAATAAATAATAAGTTCAAAATATTTAGGAGAAACTCAATAGTTTCATCTTAGAGCAAGCTAGTACAACTGCGGCAAGACCAAGCAGTATAATACGTTTATCTTGAGTGGCCATAAGAGAAAACCCAAATTCAAAGTGCATACAGTGGGGGAGAGGCTGGCGAAAGTTTCAATATCCGCTAAGAAAACTTTCTCGTAATTGCCACGGATTACTGCCTTTCACTGGTGAATAGCAGTAGCTAGTGCTTAGTTCCACATTGTTTTTCTAAATCGTATCGCAGCCCAAACAGATGTAAGCTCTACTATGAGGAGAGAGTATCACCAAAATATATACGTTGTACTAGTGCGTATGTCGCAAAATTGAATATGAAATATAATATGAAATATGGTACATCAATACATACATGCAAGTCTATAGTAGAGAGATAATAGTATGTATTTCTGGTCTATGAAGAAGTCTACCACGTAGCTCAGTACAGTCTATTGGCTCTTTTTCTCTATTTTTTGTTTTAATTAAAGTGCCATGATATAATATTTTAAAAATAATATATATATATATATATATATATATATATTCTTAACCCCCCGTAAAGGGTCACACGTTCGCAGGGACCCAAATGCCATGTCCCACCGTTACGGATATGTATGTGGTTACTATGTAGTTGCCTTCTACGAAAGAACAAGAAAGGGCACTTTTATGAAGCATCAGCAATTCGGCGAACAACAAGAGCAGCAGCAACAACAACAACAACAACAACAACAACGATGTTACTCAGTGTCGGACGATCGCTGTGACGTGACAACGATGAGACGACGACGACAACAACGATGCCGCCATTAACAACGACAACAAGGACGAGGTTTTACGGGCTTCTCCCTCCATGTCCAGCTGCGGGTGCTGGCCGACCGTGGCTGAAACATTTTTTACTTTAAGCGCCTTAATGTTGTGAATGACGGTTCGACTGGCGCCGTCTCCGCCTGACGTGGTCGGACCTTTCCGCCTCGCGCTATTGAAGCATTCGACGTCGAGGGCCGCGTGCCGGCGGACACAACGGCGAAGTGCACCTCCAGCTCCTGCGTTATCTCCATAAGGCATATTGATGGCTGAGTCTTGTTCTCGCCGTTGCTTCTCGCTCTTTTGCGCGTTCTCGCTGTTGCTGCTGCTGCTGCTGCTATTGAGGGGTTCGAGGGAGGAGGGAAGCAAAAGATAGATTGATGAGGCGCGATGAGGAACGACGGGTCTAGAATCGACTTAGCCTTGCTCGTCTTGTACAGGCACACCCCATAGTGTTCGCGTGCTCGTCGGGGGTAGGGTGGTGTGGTTGTGTTAGTGGGAGGGAAACGAGGGCCTCAATAGAGCTTTCGCCGGCGTCTCATCGACACATGCGCAGCGAGCAGGCAAACCTAGCTGGTGATGTAGCTGCTGCTGATAGAGGGCTCAAGTGGGGCGAAAGCAGCTCAGAAGTAGGCTGCCCTGCACTGGAGCGCTCTAGATCAGGACGACGAAGTCCACCAGCTCAGAAGTAAGCAGTTCAACAAGAGCGCCCTGTCGGGCGTTCTTCTCTGTTTGCACAGAAGGTTGCACGAGAGACGAGCAAGATGATAAGGAAGAGCAAAAGTAGACAAAAGGCACATCACGTGTACAGTGCCGCAATCGAGTTATCCGTTGTTTTGTATGAATATATATATATATATATATATATATATATATATATATATATATATATATATATATATATATATATATATATATATATAGATGAATATATATATATATATATATATATATATAAATATATATACAAAATAACGGAGAACGGACGGCCAGAAAAAATTTCGGTGAGAAACGCGTGCTAGAAGTCTACAAACTTGTAATGACTGACCGCCGATTAAAGCTGCGCGAAATAGCGAACGAGATAGGTATCAGGTCTTGTGCAGTGCAACATTGCATTTATGCATGGAAAAATAAAGCAAAGTGCCTCACGAGCTAACAATTGGGCAAAAACTAGTACGCTCGTCAATTTCGAAAAGTAATTTTGAACACTTGAGACAAAATTTGCTAAGCCGATTTGTAACCGCCGCAGGACGAAACCTGAATCCACCCCTTCACTCCAAAATGGAAAGATGTTACCAGGGAATAGACCGATTGCGGCGAAAGGTCTTCCATGAAGGAAGAGGGGCACATTTCGACTAGAACGATTATAGTGACCGTTTTCTGGGTCTCAAAATGAGCTGCAGAACGGCCCGCGATGCAAGAGAGGACTGTGCTATTTCTCCACGATAATGCGCTTGCCCACACGTCTCATCTTGCCATGGACAAACTACGTGAACTAAAGCATAAAACAAATTGTCGAGCATCGTCGCAGTCGTCACAGACGAGTATTCTGAGTCTACAGGCTCTGAATATTTTGCTCGAAAGGCTATCGAATGGATGGGATTGTTGGACTAGACGTAATTACTTTTGGGGAGCGGGGGCTATACTGAACAATAAGAAGTACTTGGTCTTTATGTGTCTGATGCTTATAATCCATGCTACAAACTTTTTGATCAACCTAATTCACGCGGTTCAAGCCGCCACAAGGACTGTTGGGGAAACCCTGCATTAAAGATATACCTCAGGTTAGGTTCTAAGCCCATAGAGAACGGATGATAGTCTAGAATTAAAAACAACCTTTTTAAAAAATTGTAATTCTATAAGTTTCACGCATCACTATGGTATGTCACTATCTAGGTTTAATTTCCTGCATTCACACGGGCAAGCCTAACTACTCGGAGCTCCGTAGACACATGTCCGTACTCCTTGGCGCCAAACTATCGACGAACGTCCTGCAAGGCCAATGCGGCATGATTAAAATCACCATGAAAAAAGGTAAATACATTTCTGTTACTGTGGATGTACATTGACGCCCATTAAGGGAGCGCTATTGCGACTCTATGAAATATGAGGGAGTTTACGGAGAGGGCCGTGTAAGTTTACCCTGAACTTTTGGGTGAAATCAACCAAAATATGTATCTTATCTTTAACTTCTAAATACCCGTACCCTTAGCAGGTAGATAAATAAACTTTTCGAATTTTCTTGCCGCCGAATATACAACAAGAACTCATTCTCTATACGTATACGCGTATATAAAAAACAAATATCTTTTTACCTATCTAAAGAGGTTCATATTTGCATTTCGCCATTGCGATTATCTTGTTGTCTTACAAAAAACGCACACAATACAGCACCAATATATTTCGCGTTCACGTTTTATGTTCAGGTTTTTCATATATATACATATATATATATATATATTAATAATAATGGCCCACTGACATTTACTCTTGGGCGTTAAATCACTATGCGGTCTTGCAAAACAATACTTTATAAAAGTATGCCTTTTTCAAGTTAAGGCACAATATAATTAAACTGCAAACGTAGGACGTTGCGAGAAGAAAATTAAAAAACATTGTAACAAATGACCGACGCATGTACATACGTATATAGGTATATATTTATAGCCCACCATCCGCGTCTCATGCTGCGCAGTTGGGACGCATGCAGCAACTTGATTTGCACGCACTGGTGGCCAGATAGAGACTGGGTAAATTCTCCCAATACAGACAGAATCTGGGGAAGAACGGGGGGGGGGTGAGGGAGAGAGCTGGAGATCGTGGGGGTCATTTGGTGTGTTTCCAGCGTGAAATAGCCGATACGGCCACATTTGTGGCCGCGTGTGCGTTCGCGTCGCATCACTGTCGTTATTTTGGCAAAATAGTGGCACTAACAACTATATCGAAATTGAACTTACATCCGAAAAGAACGGCGTACAGAGAGAGAGAGAGCGAGTAAGAGTGCTCTGAGAAGGTAGGGAAATATTGGACTTCGATACTCCAATAGTCAAGATATGATATGAATACCTCGCAAAGGTTACGGGCGCGCTGTGGTGCAACAGCCTCAAATAGCACAGTGCATCCGCATATATATATATATATATATATATATATATATATATATATATATATAACGACATATGAAATATGGGCGAAACTAACAGTAAACGGCCGAATAAAAATTGTGTTTAGTTAACAAATGTTTGTGTTGTTTTTTGCTTATCATTGACTTCTGAGTCCAAGTAATTCGCTACGTAAAAAGTGAACAAATCAATAAATCGCATCTTTTGTCTAAGCCGTTAACTAAAGCTCCTTGCGATATGCATAATATCTTTAAAATTAACTCTAGCATATGAAATAGCTACATACACTTATACGCCTGAAAATATTATAGAACGCCTATGCAAGGACGCTAGAATCCATATATATATATATATATATATATATATATTTATTTATGTGTATCAAGGTATACATTTGTGATGTAAGAACATGTGCACAGCCGGCTCGGGGCATAAATATATATATATATATATATAACGTTCTGACTGAGTGCAATCCGACGTGCATACATGTACACATTCCACCTCACATAGACTTATCTAGCTCATAATTTCTTTCTCCTAAAGGGAACACAATAAAGCCTCTTACTTTATCTTTACATTGGAAACATTTTAATACCGCCACAATAACATAAAGCCACTCTCTATCTGTCTAACTTATCTCATTGCTAATGTTATCGGCTTTAATTGTATTCAGTGTTCAAATACGAGCGACACCTGATTTTTGAAGGGTTGATAGGCAGACATAGCACAGTGCACGTATATGTAGATACACTTGCCAGATACAAAGAGGACTCATTAAATTTGCTTGTCTAGTCTTTATTCACTCTGAAGCACACTGTAAACATTCTAAAATAAACCCTAAACAAATGGCAACGAAATCAAATCGCCAACTTTCCGCTGTCCAATCTTTATATAATCCGCCTTTGCAATTAACAATGGCAACCACTGGTTAGCGTTAAATAGAATGCGCTTTTTTCCGTCGAACAATCTTCAGTCGTTTACTCGCTCAGACCTGATTTGTTGTTGGAATTTCCCGTGTGGTCGAGAGCGAGCTAAGACTTTTGAGGGGTGGGACATTCGAATCGGTATTTCACAGACAGGGGTGCTAGAAAGCGATGAATACTGATATGTTGGTACCACAACAGCCGTACCCAAAAATCGGTCTGCGTGTTGCTCTTTTGTACAACTTCTAGCAAAGATTACGTGACAAGAGTCTCATAAAGAGCTTCTACTGACTACTAGGGATGAATCCCCAATCATTGTAAGCGTATATGAATGGTACAGAAAATTCGGAATTGGGCATTTCAATCTGTACGACGAGCCTTGTGGACGTTTAACAACAGCAACGGACTTATACTTGAGAGTCGTCACAGGTCGGCTTAGGTGAATTTTTATTGGGGTGAGCACTCCTATAATTTATTTTATTTAAAGAGAATGACCCTTTCTTCAAGTCCCAGAGCCTGAATGGTCAGGCGTTGAGGCGCCTCTACCCATCAAAGTAAAGCGACAATGGTACTTTCACCAAAGTGAAGCGACAAAGGTGATGGTCTCTATCTGAAATCAGGCGATGGTCGAACTAGAAGAAGGTGGCACACGCAAAGCGGTTCTTGAAGCCATCGCAGTGGAGTTGACAACATCAACAAATAATTTAAAGGTTTGCTTCGATGCACGCGTCAAGCAATGTAAGCAAATTGCGGAAATTGTGTCTTCGAGTTCTACCTTCATAAAAAAAGAATAACGATTGATCTGCATTCTTTCCTAGAAATTGCAAAAAACGTTGTCTCTCTAACCACGCTCGGCCACTCTCTCCCTCTCTTTTTCTCTCATCCTCTTCCGCGTGCTCGCATTGCGCCTGCTAAACATTGAGAGCTTTTCTCGTTAACGTAAGAGTTTGCCTGCCACACGTTGTATTAACTTACAAAAGAACAACGTCCTAACCTCCGTTTATTGCAGCACCAACAAATCGTCCACAGCACGGACTCCAAACTAGTTACTGCCAGCGTACCCGTTTTAATGCGTATGAAATAATCCGCACACTCTAACCGCCCGTTTTGGGCACCACTTTATACTGTGGTAATACGAGTATTATCCACCTGCGAGTGAGCAGGTAGGTTACAACACAGGTCGAAATGCAGCGAAGTCGAAACGCACATTCCGTTATCGGCCTTTTTGTGCATATGTATATGTTTCCTTGCTAAGTGTACACCTGTGCGTAGTCGTATGTATCCTACATCGGGGGAATCCACAAGTTGTTGACGTTATCTCGACCACACCAACTAAATGGAGTTCCGAAGACTATGAGCGACGCGTTAAGCTGCCAGTTTCTCCGACCCGGGTCCTCGGGCCCGGGTCAAGAAACTGGCAGCTGGTTGTAGCCGTCAATGATAACGGAAGAAGCAGGAAAGTTGTTACCGATTGCGATAGGTACACGTTGTAGGAGTAACATCGAGGTAGTCGACAGTCGCCGACAATCGCCCTCTCGGTGTTGGAATAAATGTCGGGCAAAGGAAGGAGCGACGGAGTCGGGCGTCGGAGGTGGGTGATGTCTTCCACGATGATGGGAATCTGAGATTATTGCCGTTGTCGGGATATCGCGACAACAAAGGCTGATGAAAGTAAAGCGGACTCGACGAACGGCAACGAGGATGAAGAGCGACGACAAAACGACTTCACAGAGTTATCGAGGTTGGACACGCAATACGCTCGTATGTTCATGTGTTCGACTGTCTGTCTCCGAGTCGGGAGGCCTCAGAGGATAGGCCCTTCGGAGAGCGTCGGCGCAGTGTTGAGTGGGTGCTCGATGCCTCAGGCACCCCTGTACAAGTTATATCGTACGTCGTTTGCTGTTCCGAACGTGGCAATACGTAGATTGGCACGTGGTAGCATGACCGTTCTATTGGCAAACGCCCTGAGCCGTCCGTGATACGTCAACGCTTTGACGTTCCCGACAGAGTGCCGTCTGAGCACCGCCGTCTATCTAGTTTACGCGCGACAGTCGCAAATCGGTTACAATCAAAAATATTGAAACCCATAGAAATGGCGTGATATATATATATATATATATATATATATATATTTATATATATATATAGCGCGTGCTATATATATATATATATATATTTATATATATATATAGCGCGTGCTATATATATATATATATATATTTATATATATATATAGCGCGTGCTATATATATATATATATATATAGCACGCAATTTGTTTTGATGCTTTATATAATCTCAGTATTACACCACAGCATTAGTGTAATACATCTTTTGCGTAAAAGGGTACTTATGTTTCATCATTTAAAAACAGTTTAAAGTCAGTAAGCATTGTGGTATATATATATATATATATATATATATATATATATATATATATATATATATATATAGACAAAAGCATTTTGAATAGTATGTATTTATTAATAATGCCAATGGAGCGACAATTGTCCCCCGAGAACGTGTGCGCCGTAAATGTTACTCAATCTCGTAAAGAGTGGGCTGAGACCACATTAGTAGTTGGCCCCGGACGGACGCAGCATTCCCGCGTTGAACGTCGAGATCGAGACGTTGTCTCAAGAAACCTGCAGATCGCTTATCACCAGTGGCCAGGTTTAACTGCTCGCCGACTCTGTGGAGAAGTTTGTGGGTGATGTTGCCTGGGCCGCCCAGGGTTTCAAATGCTAGCGGCTGAAACTCATGTGGGTACCCGATGGAAGCGTATTTGGCAAGCTTTCTTGTCTCGGCTAGACTGCCAGCGTAGCCTGCCGAGACCGCCCCGCCACCGACCATTGAGGGTGCTAATGAGTCGGTGACTGTGGCGTCCCAAACAAGCATCTTTCCCCTACTGAAAGGGGTAAGGGTCATCCCATCTGGGCGCTTACCATCTACGGCGGAGAGACCTTGGGGCTCTAGAATGCAGGGGTATCCGCATGATCGAAGCGCTCGGCTGAAGGTGTCGTTAATACCGGCATGTCTGGCCCGCCGTCCGGCGCTTATGATGCACGATAAACCGTGATGCGCTAATTCGTCTAGAGGTTGACCGCATCTGCATTGATGAGGAGTGACGAGGTCACAGCCAAGACGAAGACCTGTCGCAATTCTTGTTGTTTTATTGTCCAGGAGAGTGCCCAGTGGGGCGCTGGGAACTGCATGCAACCAAGCTCCGGATCCCTTGGCAGCGACCGCTTGGAGGCAAGCCTTCGTGGAGTTGTCGGCAGCACCTCCGAGTAAGCTGCAATACGCTTCGTCGTATAAGAACGCGCTCCAGTCCCGCTGGCTCAAAGGGTTATCCGGAACGCCCCTGCATACTGTCTTTAGTTCTTCATGTAAGCGTCCCTTGAGTTCGTTGTACTGAACAATACCGGCCTCGTCTAATAGCGCGGTGGCGTTGCTCTCTGACCGGAAGAGGGAAGAGACTATCGCTGGCCCAGCCGAGACGAGCGGATCCGGGATTCCCAGGCCCCCCTTCGAGATTGGTAGTTGAGCCTGCTTTCAAGCGGAAGGTGCCAGCGATAGATTGAGAAGAGACTCGAGGCTGTTCACAGTCAACTCGTTCAATGCACGCAGATCCTCTACTTGTTCTGTTAGGTTCGCTCCGCGGAGAAGATGGGTGACCCTGGTAGCTGAAAACGAAGATCGGAGTAAGAAAAGGGCGCGGTGGGCACCAAGCGGGGCGAGGTTGTCGGCGACGTCCTTTAGCTTGTTTTGCCACTTTGCCAGTGCGCGCGTGAGCCCTTGCGGTCGAAGCGGGACTCCCAGCAGCTCCAGGTTGCAGTCAAGTGTTACCTTACATCCCGGCAATAAGGTCTGTAGAGTGTCAAGGTCAGGAGTCTGTGTGCTGCTGCCTGTCACATAAATCTCGCATTTCTCTGGGTTTAGTTCTAAACCCAAGCTTGCACGAAAATCAAGCACGCGCCGAACGTCGTCAGCAACTAAGTCCGCATTGCCTCCTAGCACGCCATCATCAAGGTACCAAACATTCAGCGGGCTGTTGAGGGAGTCGACTAGGTCTTTAATGCCTAGGCAAAATAAAAGGGGAGCCAAAGGATCACCCTGTTGCAGTCCCGTAGCCGAAGCTATGACATCATCTGGGAGAACCAAGCAGGAGGCGTTACGGTACGCCTGGTTGAAGTAATGCGATAACTGGGGACAATGCTTTAAGACCGCCTTTAAGAGATAGTCCCGTCTTAGAGAGTTAAAAGCGTTTTTAAAATCCAGTTTTACAAGGACCCCAGGGAGCGTGCGTGAATCAATAAAAGCTCGGGTGGCGTGAATAGCGGCCTCAGCCCCTGCTGGTGTGGCAAACCCAAGCTGATGTAGGCCTATCGCCTCGCGAATCGTCTCCCTGGTTCGATTACAGGCAATTTTTGCAGCCAGCCTGCGCAAGGTAGAGGAGCATGCAATCGGCCTTACCGACCCGTCTTTCTTCTGTAAGGCGAAAAGCCTTGCCCCAAAGATTATGGGCAGTAGTTGAGGTGGCGGGGCGCCCCACAAAAGTAAGTCAACAACTTTGGCCAGTGCACTCGCCAGTCGGCTTGCTGTGTCTCCCAGGGTTGGAGAAAGTAGGTCCATGAGCAATCTGGGTCGGATAAAATCCAGTCCCCCGGCGGCACTCCGTAAAAAACTTTTGACTGCGGCTGTTACTTCTTCTCCAGACGTGGTACAAGGGAGTGGAAGGCCGGGGGAGGCTGGCCAATCTAAGTTTGGCGGGGCCGGGGGGTGTTTATCGCGGAGAGCTGTCAAGTGATCTGTGCTGGGAGCCAGCGCGTCCGATGATCCGATCAGTCTCGCGGCCCCTGACACGTCACCCTCCGATAGCTTGAGAATGGTCTGGCGGACACGATCATTTGTAAACGTACGGGTTCTCGCTGCGGCCGGGGGTAAAATCTCGGCTAGGCGCAGCCCATTGGAGAATTCACGTAGATTGTGACGGATAATAACGGAGAGCGATTGTGCGTCGTTGCGAGTTGTAGGAAGGCGGAGAATCACTGGCACGAAGGAGAGGAGCGCACCCCATGCAATGTCGTTATTATCGGCTGAAACTTCCAATAGGACCTTTGTTAGAGCTTCCGCTACCTGTTTCCGAACCGCTTTTGGGACGATCCTTAAGAGTCTCAACCTCTTCGCTGCACCCTGAATATTTTCGATGATACGGGCGGGTTGCTGTGTGTTATTATCGATTGGCATGTGCGAAAGTAGAGATAAATTACTAGAACTTTATGGGTGTTTGGCTGTTATGTGTCTAGCGAGTCCTCTTCTTGTGTATAACCCGTTGCAGAAAGGACAGGCTATTCGCTCTGACTGTGTCGACAACCCTGACTCGCCACTGGCTATATTATTTGAAATATGTTCCGCCATTATTGCATTATGTGTTTAAGACTTTCCAACACTGGTAGTAGCTGCAGAAGGGGTTCTAAAATCACCACTAGGGCTCTAAGTTGACCTAACAGGTCAGAACCGCCCCCTGACACGACTTGCGACAAACGAGTTACAGCGTCGGCCGTGGTCAGGTTTGACCGCGCGAATTTGGGTGTTCGACGCGCCGGGGTGCGTGTTAATCGCCGCCTTGGAGCGAGCACTCCTTTGTTGGCGTAGGGTCTCCCCGTGCGCTTTTTAAGCTTCTTGGCGGGAAGTGGCCTGGGTGCAGGTAGTAGCAACTGCGGGTTAGGGTCTTCGGGCGACTGGGTAATCCCGCGAACAACATTGGCGTACGTATGTTGCCCACTTGGATGTTGCGACGTGGCGTCTAATCCAGATGTGGGGGTTATTCGACTGCTGGTGATCTCCGCAGTTGGGTGTGTTACCCGAACCTGCTGCAGGGTTCTGGCTTCAAGGAGCAATCTGTTTCTTTCTCTGAGATAGGCCAGACGGGGGCAGGACGGCGAGCCAGACGGGTGGGCACCCCGACAGTTGACACACTGTGTCTGGTTGGTGCAGCTTGCGGCAAGGTGGCCTTGACTGCCGCACTTTCTGCAGACTTGCTGTTGCGTGCAACGCTCCGCGAAATGTCCTGGCCGTAGGCATTTGTAACAAAGCCTAGGCTGGTCGGGTTCAAGCACGACATGGTGTGACTGGAATCCCAAGAATATTGAAGTGGGTGGTTGTCGGGTAAACAACAGAATTACTTTGCCCAATGGGATCCTAGCCCCAGAGTGAAGCCGCGTAAGTCGTTTTACATGGACGACACCCAGCGGTGTTAGCTCCTTCAAAAGTTCTTCCTCTGTAAGGCAAGTTGGAACTCCTTGAATTATATATATATATATATATATATAGAAATTACGTTAGAAATTATGTGACACGCGCAGAGATTGTCATGCATAACGATGTTAGTTTACATTTCATACAGCATACGCTTGTATTGTACAATGCTATACGTTTGGTGTTTGTCCATGATAATGCGTACTAAAAAAATCTTTTCGGGGCTGACTCTCAGCCAAGATTCAACGTCCATGGGACTGCACTTTCGCATTGCTTCACAGACGGACCCCCATAAATACAAACGGTGGGGCTCGAACCCGCGCACCTGCTATGTGTCTCCTCCGGTCACGAGGCGCAGACGAATGCACCACGTCACCGGGCTCAACATCATAATGTGTACTGCCATAAGCTATCTGCCAGTGAACTTGCTGTTTATTTGATATTTGCAAAACCAAACGGCTTGCATTCTCAGAACGCAGCACATCACAAAGGCTCGCTTTGCAATCTGTTGGCCTTGTGCGGATTAATTACATACTGTATTCCACAATCCGTATCGGAAATCTGCCGGTACACACATGGCTTGCTTATTGTGTCTAATCCTTCACAGCTTATCACACAATGCGTCTATTGAATTATGCAGGCTTACATCCGGCAGAGAGTCGTGCTGGCTCTAAAAATATAGGCACGATTGTTTTTAGCTAGCCTAGTAGGTTTGATGTTTCCTGTGTCTAAAAAACACCGTTTTGCTTAAAATAAATGCTGCCACACTTACCTAGTGTGGTAGTACTACGAAAGTTAACTACGAGTATGTGCAATATTACTAAGTATTAGTTATGTCTTTGAGCGCACGTGAGACCTACAAATGCCTTCTCTATTTTAGTAAATGTGGGTAGTCATTTTGTTGGATACCTTGGATACCGTAAACTTGCACTTAACGTAGTAATCGACAAACTGTTCATGCCTAAGTCGTTCAACTTTCACCTAAAGCAATATGGCAATATATAACGAATTCTAGAAATTATATTTCAGTTCGAAAAGAACGCACATGCGATGTTTGTTATCGTTTTTTTCAGTGCCTACCGGATTGTTAAACTGATAGTATTACTATATATACTAAAATATTTGGTGTGGGCATTTCCTAGCATAGAAAAGCATGCTTAGTTTGAAACCCTACAAAGCCCAGAATAATGACAACGTACTAAACTTAATTTTAACAAACTAAATTATGTAGTTGTGGGCACCTAAATTGAAATCAGTGTTTAGAGGCTAAGAGTTTCCTAACTAGCTATGAAATCGCTCGTGTTGTTGACTAGCTATGAATCGTGAAATCACTGCGTGCCGTCCGAAGGTTTCCAGACGCATATGCAACTCCCTCTGCAGCGTGCTAGATGAGCTTTGCTACGGAGTTACCAGGTACGTAAAGTGTCGTTTATTTATAATACCCTAATAATAAATACCCTTTCGATAGATAGAAGTGAGCTGACACCATCGTCGCAAGAAAAACGTTGGTCAGATGTGTAAATTCCCTAGAGTAATTTGCCCTATGTCCATCGGCCATGGTAGGCAAGACGGGGGCACGGGGATTCAATAGGGTTCGGTTGTTCCTGCGCGCGTTTCTTCGGAGCCATCGTACATAAGCTCGTTGTAGTCTAGAGTGACTTGTACAGTGTGAATCAATCAGTCGAACGCATATTGCGTGCAGCGGCCCGCTACAAAATGGTCCGCACTGATACGTTTGTAGAACACTGCTAAACCCCTAACGCGTTCTCTCTCGTAGCGAGGTCGCATGCTCGCATTTCCTATTGCGGCGAGTATGGGTGATTAGCATTCACAGCGCGGCTAGATATATCGGCCCGCGACACGCTCGCCGCAAGGAGGGCGAATTTCAAAGGTGACGTTTAATTTCCCTACGTTGCATGTTGATCTGGCCATGTTGTCTGCATGCCGCCCGCGCGTGACGTGCGCCGTCTATCGTCGCAAATGCCGCCCAGACAGATGTCTGTTGCGCTGTGCAAATCGGTGTTCGAGCCTCCCTATGGATGTGTTATGATATAAGATGTCTACAGGGACGTGAGCCAGCTCGACTAACCGCACGTAGAGATTGTTTCCGAGATGCGTCGTTGGAGTGCGTGCTGTTGTTGTCGTCGTCGTCGTCGTCGCAGTTGTTGTTTTCGTTGTTGTCACAGTGGTCAGCGTTTACCATTCCATGTAATGTTGCAGCGTGTTTGTCGACTGCTGGTGGTGACGTCACACCTGCTGTCTGTCTGATGGGGGGTATTCGAGATAGCGAAGGCAATTTTCAATCGCTTAGCAGATGCGACTTTACGTCTCTTCACCTGCCGTTGTTGTTGTTGCTGATGTTGATGTTGTTGTTGTTGTTGTTTTTGTTGTTGTTGTTGTTTTTGTTTTTGTTGTTGTTGTTGTTGTTGTTGTTGTTGTTGATGATGATGATGATGATGTTGTTGTTATTATTGTTGTTGTTGTGTTGTTGTTGTTGTTGTTGTTGTTGTTGTTGTTGTTGTTGTTGTTGTTGCTGTCGTCATCTTCGTCATCGTCGGAATGTGGCACCTTTTCGCGCTCATAGCTGTTGCCGTCCAACATGTCTGCTGCGGCAAAACGCTGTCGGTTGGTAACAGCTGGGCGAGGCGACGCTCGTCATACATAGTCAGTCCGTCAGTGGTTCGGTCGGTCGTTAGGCAGCAGCATCAGCAGCAGCACCTGCTCGCGAGGATAACGGGTCGAACGCGCTGGACTAGCCGCGTGAGGGTGCACGCCGAGCATCTATATCCATAAGCGCATTCCAACTTCTTCATAACTGCTGTTGCTGCTGCTGCTGCTCGACAGTCACCATATAGCACCGGCCTCCATTAGCTGGATGTCACGTTGTCATCGACTCTCTCTCTCGCGTTGTTTGCGCAATCGAGGTCGTTTTTCTCATGTAAAGTGTGTGATGTGCATCAGAATCCGTACGTAAAGTGTATGCCGTGCATCAGAGTCCGCATGCCAAGTGTATGATGTGCATCAATCAGCTCCGCATGTCGGCGGTGCCCGCTACTACAACCTACAAATGTGCGATGCTTGTGAAATGTAAATGCATTCAACGCAACTACGTTTGCGATTTGTGACGACACCTCGAACGTCATCACGCTCGCTACCTGTATTCCTCTATTCTAAAAGCACTTGCCGCCGCTGGTGCCGACACAGTAACTTATAGGAGACATAGCACCAACGTGGAGAAGCGCACGGTTACGTCGCTACCCGACTGTTGCGGTCCTGTCCTTCAAACGAACGCTACTTTTACTGCAGCTTCTGGGCAAAGCCATTTTTGATGATTCGTTTATGCTTGAACTGCCACACGGCACGGCTCACAATAGAACTTTTTAATGCAAATATATATGTACACAGGATGCGGCAGCCAACGTGTTACCTCACGATGTTTTGCGGTTTGCAACAGGCGCTATCGTTGTGGCGGTGGCGCCTGCTGCAGTCCGCAAGGCGGACTGCAACTTCAGCGGCAAACGTGAAGAAAGTGAGATGTCTCCTTTAATATCGGACTAAATTTCGGACTGAAGCATGTGAATCATTTTTTGAATGATGAATGCGTGATTTGTGTAAGAGACCTCACACGTTTTAACAGGGTTATAAATGGTACTGAGCGACTGACATGGAGTACGCTTGCCTAGAGAACAGTGCTGCTTGACCTTCGGAATGGTGGTAAATAATTGAGCAACATTTTCAGGGAGGGGATCTTTTTTACTATCTAATAGTACACCGACAACATTGTCGGATTTAACTCAGAAACAATCAGGATGTTCATGCTGACTAAATAAAAGCCACTCTAACCGAAGGGCGGAAATCTGTTATGATTTGGGCTGGAATAACTGCCTCGGGTTAAACTCTACTCGTATCTCGCGCAGAAGTACGATCTGAAGAATTCACCTTACTGCCATGTGGAACTAGAAAATTGTGGCGCACGCCCATTTCAGCAGCATATACTTTGCAACAGGTCTCTGCATCTTCCTACAGAGCAAACTTGACAGTGCTTTCGCAACAATGTGCGAAGGTACATTTCTTTGGGATAATTGCCGTCGTACTTGCCCGACTCAACCCGATAGACTATTCTAGATCGGGTCTAGTTTTAAGGGGACTAACTGGAAAATGCGGTTGCACACACGGACACCGCAGCAGAGGGATCTCCCTGCAAGTGCGGGCCGGTAGTGCGGGACTTTAACCCACTAAAAACCAGTCATGTCCCCGTCCCCCCGGCTGACTGGAGACTTCTTGCGCATAACATCAAACAGTCAGGGGGGGGGGGGCAATCCACTGCTCCTGGCGGGTGTGTTCCTCGGGAGCCTCGGGGAGGCGCGAGCGGACTCGAAGGCAGTATGTTCTTAAAAGCTTGCGTCACTTGTTCTAGTCTGATATTGATTCCGTCATTTTTGTAATGATGTCATGTAGGTTAGGAGCTGAATTGTTCCTTAAAAACTCCGTTAGGCTTGCGCGCTGCTCCGCCCATCACGGACAACTCAGCACTGTGTGCTCTGGAGTGTCGTCAAGTCCATCGCAGATGAGGTATGCTAAAGTCCAAGGTGTGCTGCAAACAACTTGCCCGTGTGAAAGGCCTTAAATTAGCCATTCAGACCGCGTTTTAGAAATTTGCGGAGTGTCCGGCGCTCATTTAGCTCTAAATCTTTAAAAAGTTTTCCGATACTAGGATATCGACTTTATTGTTTTGCGGCACAACGGCGGGCCACTGTCCACTTCAACTAACCGAGAAAATATCAGAAACGTTCAAGCCGGATTCAAGAGCAAGCTATGCAAAGATTTATCGTGGCTTGAATCTCGAATAGCACCGTGACGCGAATCATAGAAATTATCATCAGGGTAAAGGCCTATAAAATATGACAGGTTCTTACGGATAAGCAGCTAAAGAGGTAACACCCTCTCGCCCGTCACTCTCAAAACGAGTTCCCAAACATCATCTTCCCTAATGAGAAAATATTCAATGGACAGACAAGACGATCGGGTATAGCTGCAGCAAGGGTCCGACGTGCGAAGGCGTACGCCTTTCGATTTTCGCGCGTTATAGAATCAAAATTGACGGGGTGAGGTACCGCCATCTAATTTTAAAATTACCTAACGTCCCTTATCTGTTAGCACAGGCTAATCATCCGGTAGCCCAACATGGGAAGAGAAGGAAGCGGAAAAACGGCTTACCGTAATCATACCACAAATCGTACCATAAACGATTTGGTGCCGGCGAAATTTCGCCAATTAAAAACTTACATTTCGATATGACATACAGATTGATGCCGGTTTTGTGAAGGAAACAATCCTTTCCGACGAGGCCAATGAACATAAATGTCGTACCCGGGCAACCGATGTGATTTAAGAAGAGCCATCAGATGCGTAATATGTGACAGTTTGGTGCAGCTTCTGGTCCAAAGGAATCGGTTGACGCTTTTCTTGCACACCGATGCAAATAAACTCTAGTTCCGACACGAGGGTACCGCAAGCCACTCAGCCGGCGAAACATTTGAGCTTTTGCAAATTAAGTTTTCCGAGCGGGTAGTCTCGCACACCGGGGATATTCACTGTATATATATATATATATATACGTACTAAAGCAGTTTTATAAACCGTTTATGCTATGTGTTTTTCAACCTGTGGCTTAAAAATGTACGCTGCATACCTATTAATGTATATATATATATATATATATATATATATATATATATATATATACGTGCATCCCTTCAAGCATGCATATGCACTTGTAGCAGCTGTCAGTTCGTCTACCCGAAAGCGTCACACCAGTCACAGGCGGTCTGTGGTCTCGTTCGGTATTCGTCGGTATGTGAGACGACCTGCATAGTGGGGCGGCACGAGGGTCGGAGACTTGCCCGGGGAGAGCCTTACCCCTCTCTTTAGAGCTGGCGACGTCCCGGCGAGCTCGTGGTGATGCGCCAGCAGAGTACAAATTCTACGGAGGCGCTGCTGTGGTAGCGGCAGATGGCGGAGGCGGTGGCACTGGGGGCGCCGCCGCCCACCGAGAAGGGTTCGGGCCTGGCGCGGACATTCATGGGATCTTGGACTGGACCATAGCAGTGAGAAGCGGTGGTGGTGGTGGTAGCGCCTTTCGTGGTCACCCGCTAGAGATCTGCTGGCAATGATCGTCGTGGAAGAAACGACGTTCATAGCAGTAGTAGAAGCCTTAATAGTTATCGTAATAGTTAGAATCGCTGCGTAGTAGACGGAGTGGAAAATTGCAGAGCCAACCGAAGCCGTATGAGAAAGGATGAGTGGACTAACCTTAGGCTGGCCACTATGCTTCTGTGTCGGCCCAAATCGTCAAGTCCCGCATGGCAACCTGCGGAAGGTCTGTGGCCAGCCGTTGCCCCCACTGTAAAGGGCGCGATGCTTTACTATATACAACCTCTGTATGTATAAATGTGTGTGTGTGTGTGGTCGCGAAAGCGAAACAGCCTCTGAATATTACAAACGCGTGAACGGCCGACCCAGCATGGGAAAGACAGGGAAAATGGGGGGAGAGAGCGCGCGCGAGAGAGAAGAAAAGTTAGAGTGGCGAAGAGAAAACACAGGGATGGGGACGAAAAAGTGGAGACAAATACAACGTTGACCACCAGGCAAACTCGAAGGGAAGCCCGCGGTAGCGCATTTCGATTCAAATTGGCTGTGCAAACTTGGTGGCTGTACTCAAAATTAGATCCCGTTAGGCCAGTGTTCAGCGTCCGACCGACCACAGATAAAATATGACGACGTTTCTTGCAGTAGAAGAATACATCCGCGAGGCCAGTTTTTGTCACGTGCCTATTCGGACATCGTCGAAAATTAGATATAGAGATGTCTTATATGAACGTATATAGACCTTACAGGTACACACACGTACACGTAAAGCATCTTTCTATGTGTGTATGCATGTGTATATTTATATATACAGATATGTGATTTTTTTTTAGACAAATCAACCGGTGAAATGCAATATGCATGGCGGGAGTTCGCGACATCGTGCTGTCGCCATCTTCTTCTAAGTTGCATTTTAGGCAGAGAATGAAGTCATCTTTGCGGCAATGCAGTGTCGATAATGCTAAACGAAGCCACCGTGGACCGTTAGCAGTTACACAAGTAGGTAAATCAGCAAATCTACCCTCATCCGGGGTTGATTGACAGGAGTTCTTTAACCCTTAGGCCTTAGGAAATATTTTCCTAGCTAAAAAACTTGTATGGCGGTTGTAGACGCCGTGCGTCTTCACCGTGCATGCTGAGCGTCTTAGGTATTAGTGTCTTGTCGAGCTCGGTGGCATGGTGGCATGCGTCTGCCCCTCGCGACCGGAGAAGACACATACAGGGTGCGCGGGCTCGAGCGCCACCGTTGCACATTTGTATTTATGGAGGTCCGTCTATGAATCAATGCGAACAGCAGTCCCGTGGACGTAAAATATTGGCTGAGGGTCAGCCCGAAACCTTTACTAGGTATACGTGTCTTAATGAGAAGACGGCGTGTTGCAGACCGTGCACGCGCCCATGCATATAGCATGATGCTATCTACTACTCGAGTCGAGAGTCGGAGGCCCTTACCAGGTAAGGATGGAGTATATAAATTCATACCGTCGGAATTTAATGTGTTAGAGAAGGCTACGTAAATATAGTCGGAAATGGTTTCTTGTTCCTTATGGACCGTCCAGTCGGTTATTTAATTAATTATTCTAATACAATTGTCAGATCTAATGGTTATTTCCGTCTGCATTTAGCAAAGGTGTACCAATAGCGCTTATAAGCTGTAACTCTGTTCGGGTCGCTTATTCTAGTCTGGGGAATTCTTTGCAGTTCTGCTGAGGAACATATGAGGTGTTCCAAGAAGCCTGTAAGGTAATGTTCGTAGAAACGTGCACTAAATGGATCGCGAGGTCAGAAATGGCAAGGACAGAAAATTATGTGTCGAAGAGCAGTAAGACTATTATGTTATTTTCAATCACGCCGGATCGTATGTTCACGGGCCCTGTGGAGACTTATCTGCAGTACTCTAATGTTTGTGGACATTTTTTCATTGCGGTTATTGCGGGGGTTTGTGACACGCATGTTGTATTCCGGGCACTGCGTTAAGATCGCGTGGTGTTATACACAACATGATAATATTTCATGTTGGCCTTCCAGCCCTTTGGGATGGCCTTGTTGCCCTTTGCATTTAAAGCAACGAGGTATATATATATATAGAATTTTTTTTCTGCTTTAGGTAAAGTACGAATTAGGGCGAGAGTCGCTTGCTGTGGCGACTTTTTGTGTTGCCCATGTCAGGACTATGTGATAGCAATAGTGCTTGTATGGGAGCCTTGCCTTCTAGGATACATACCTCATTGAGGCTTGTTTTAGTGTAGGTGCGCACAGTCATTCCCTTTGCATGAGGTCTTGTATTGTTTTTCGGTTAGCTCGACTTATGTATTGTTTTTCGGTGAACTCGACCATGCGAATGCCATGTATTTCTGCAGTTATGAATTCCTTTGGTGGAGAAGAGAGGAAGAAGCTCTGGAAATTGGTCAAACTTGCCTCGACAAACGTCCCTTTCGTACTTTTTTTTGCGTATGTTGACATTCCAATTGCTGCACGCGGCGATGTTATAAATTGTTGCGCGTATCGGCGTTCGAATTGCCGCAAGTGCCGACAGTCGAACTGCCACCCGCTACAGGCTTTTGTTTGCAAGCACGAAATTGGGAATTTCTTACCCGAAGAGTCGATTGCTGCGACGGATGAGTAGTCTCGCTGACCTCGGCGCTGACCAGATGTGTCGATGCATGGTGGTTGCGTTTACCGCACGGACGGCAGGCTTTTGCTGTCATCTATGGTCACGGACCTCTCACAGGACACGTCCGCAATGTGTGTGCAATTTTTTTGGCCTAAACGCATTGTTTGTGCAATTTTTTTTAAGGGGAGCATGTCTGCAAAAACATCAGGCTCGGGCTCTCCTTCAGAGAGCCTTCAGAGCCGCAATCATAGGCGCACGTGACAAGCAGGATAAGGTAGAAGGGGGACGTCTGTAGAGACGACAAAATGTATCCCGGACGAATAATCGACGGAATAATCAAGTTATATAGTTATCTGTATAATACATTTTTTCTTAATAATAATTATGTTGTGATAAATATAATAGAAACATCGTTTTTGGAGGTTATCTTAGCTCTACAGCGAGCATATATTCGTCCGATAACAGCACAGCGAGCAGACGCTTGTATGCCGGTTTCAGGGGTTTCTAAAAAAAGTAGTAATAAATCAGAGCCTGTCCACTGAAAACGACTTGCTACATTTTGGCCATTGGATGTGGCAATACCATATCATATACAAAAAGGGGCACAAAACCGTAATCTTAGAGAATAAATCTAAGTTTGCACCTTAAATTTATTCTCTAAGATCTCGGCTCTCCTTAACACATACAGGTGTAAAATATCAGGCAAGAAGTTTACCTCATGGACGTGCATACTGACGAGCGTGCACACAAAAACGAAACGTTCCAAATAATTTATATAGCAACGACTCTGCTGCATGCCTACCAGAGTCAGAAAACATTTTTTATATTGGTTAAATTCGTTCACCCATAGTGTAGTAATGGTGTCCTGTGACGAGAATACTGCCAAGTTCTTTCAGAAAGGTTGAACAATTCGCAACTATCTGCAAATGCTTCCGAGGCTGCCAAGCTGCCCATCTATGTAACACTCGAACGCTAATTCTCAGTATCCGTTTTAGTCGTTATTATTGCTATTTCTCCATGAGTCTCTGCCCTCTGGTTGTGTGACCACCTCCTTTTTTTTCGACGGTATTGCTTAGTATGGTCACTGACTAGACTTTGGCGATTCTGCGTCGGCAATCTGCATACGCTGCACGCAACTGCGAAGCCTTGAACCCGGTTAGCGGACAAACAGGCAACCGAACTTTTTCCGACACCACCCGTCGTCGGCGGCTTGCAATGTTTCCCTGCAATTCGGTCCGTTGTTTAGTGTCGCGCGTGGTCCAACAAACAGTCACCAGTCAGTAGTGGCCAGCCACGCGTTGTGAGGAGGAGACCAAGCAGCCCAAGCAGAGGGGCTGTGGGGTGTTGGGGTTTGGGGTTTGGGGGTGGACTGGCACGCTAGAACTGCCGTCCTCTGGTTGGTTGGATGACGGGCGTCATGGCGATGCTCATAGCGGTCGGTTGAGAAGGAAGCAAAACACATACACACAGAGACACACACGGAAACCCCACTCGCACCCCCCACGGGAGGCGGCTGCTGCCGCCGCCGCCGCTGCTGCTACTCGGGCACGTGAGCAACCGAGTGGAAACCGGTCTGCTGAGCTGTCGGTTAAGGAAGCTTGCCGGTCAGGGGTAAGCTTGGCTAGTTTTCTGCTGCTTGTAGTCGTAGTAGCCATAGCAGTTGTAGTAGTAGTGTGAAGTAGTGGTACCAGCCGTGTTAGCAGAGCCACCAACTGCCCCCTCCCCACGGCAACCGAGCCGGCCTTCCTTCTCCGGCTTCATTCTTCATTTGTGACGGCATAAACAACACAGAGAAACGAAACAAAGGAAAAAACGAAATGTAGCAACATGACGGGAAGTGAGTCGCTTATCCTGAATAGCTACACCATGCTCAACCTTATGATTTTCGACACATACACGCGCATTGCGTTGCACTAGCTGATAGCACCACATACCACTACTACTATGGGCCAACGCAGACAGGCGGACAACATGGGGAAAGCATGAGAAACGGCTGGCCTATACAAGGCGATTGATGCTTTAGTTTATGTGCTCGTTGCACTGATCAGGCTGATATCTTGAATGAAAGCAACGACCATCACAATGTCACAATGACAATAACGAGGGCGACAACAATTGCAGTCGAAACGACATCTCAGATCGCCATCTACGAGAGAGCGCATGTTTGTTCAGACTAAAGACACATCTTCTTCTTCGTCTACCGGTTAATCTGGAGCATATAGGCTATTTTTGCGCCTACGCATTATGGTCACATAGAACTTCAACAGTGCAGGCCCATATCTCCTGAACATTTGCTTAATTTTGTCACTACGCGGTCTTGATGGTAGAACCCGCAATCCGGTCGTCATTGACCCATTGGCTGGGGACAGGCTTAGGGCGTTATTGGATAGTAATGGGTAGAACGTTTATAACGTTGAACATCAACGGCTGACCAACTGATTGTCGTCTTTATTCGGCTTTATTCCCTGTGATACGGCTAACCAGGGCAGTTGGACAATTCTCCTGCAAAAAAAGCGATTAGTTGCCCTGCCGTTGCTGATAAAGCCAGACTTTAAGTCGTTAATAGTCAAGTGGCTGGAGCTTGGTTACATGCCCTACGTTGTCCGCAAATTGTGACTCTTTTGGAAGACGGGACGACGCGCATAGGCGCCAGGCTGCGGCTTGGTGTTGATCTAGTCGTGCCCCGCCGATGTCGTTGTGGTGATCTTGTGGACGCGTTTGCTTGTCACGGCCTGTCACTCGCAACTGCAGGCCGACGAGCATGTCACTCAGCTTTAAATGACACTTCTAGTTGGGCATTGAAATTTGCCGGCCTATCATCTGTACAGGTACCCCCAAGTTCATCCAGCAACGATAGAAAGAGACCTCACGGTCTCACTTTGACCCCCTTTGAGCGTGTACGCATTTTTGTTGGAAACGCATTTGTAGGCGAATAATTAGCCCATTCGATAATCGGTGCAGGTGCGAGTCGAGCAGATCATGCCTCCAGGTTAGCAAATGCACAAAATATTCTGACGTTGGCTATCCGCACACATTTCGTTCAAGACAACAGGGGCCTAGGCCCCCCTACACTCAAGCCTTAACCTTTCTACGAGAGACTCGAGAGCATGCGAATTCTTGCGTCAGAGGCTGTCGCTCGTCACTCAATGGGGAAATGCGGATCTGTTCGGGACACATTGTTGAACTGGGTAATCCTTGGGAACCTGTGATTATACGTTCGCGCGGAGACAACTGCTTACTTCAAAGTGCTAACATAACAAAGTTGTATAAATTCAATTTACTCACTTACCAGTTGCTACAAGGATGAACCTCCGATCATCACTTCAGGCGCAATCAATTTCCTTATCACGTTTTCTGACCACAGTGCCCCACTATAAATTAACAGAAACAGATTATTAGCAAAGCAATCCAGGCTTGAGATTAGAAGAAAAAGACACAGAGCTTACAAGACTAGTTTTAGGTCACTAAAATCCTTAATCGCTTGACTAAACAAGTAACGGCATAGTCATATATAGCCGGTATAACGGCATAATCATACACACACTTTTTTTTGGAGGCTAACCCTCACTGGTAGCATTCCTCACAAGCCCTTGGGTATTGAGTTAGTCAAATATCTCTGCCAATGGCAGATAAGGACTTGGCCGATAGCTCATTTTCATTTTAGATTCAGACATTTCATAGTAGCAGAACACACATGACCGTTTTAGTAAGCTCTATGCCAAACTGATATCCGCAGTGTTGAATTATTCTCCGCTGTATAGTAATCGTAGCAAAATAAGCGCTAAAATTCCTGATTACCTCATTAAACCCGCCGTGATGAGACTTACGCCATTGAGAGACAGATGTCCATTACAACGCTGCTCTTATCTCGAAAAACAAGTCGTGTCGACAGTTTAGCGGGCATACTAACGCTATAATATTAATAGGCAAAACAAGAAATATATATATATATATATATACATAAATATATATATATATATATTACTTTAGTTAGTTCCTTTTTTACTTATATATTTTTGACCACGATGTGAAAACCCCAGAACATGCTGCTTTGAATTGTAAGGGAGATACGCTCTCCTCACTCGCGAAATCCTTAGCGATGGCGTTACATACATGACTATTGTTCCAAAAACGAACTTCACTTGATCTACGCCATTCGCATCTCCGCCTTTTCTTCGGCTAGAGCGGTAGCATCAACCTGTGTGTTGCCAGATCAGCAAAGATGGGCCCCCGACAAAAGCAGCAGAACTCACAGCGCGAGCCAATGAGTCCCACCAGACCCACGACCAGGAAGAAGCAAAGACCTCCGTACACCGCCTGCCAGCCTGCACCAAGCCGCGCCGCGTTTGACAGGATGACGGATCAAAGGGGGGATTACTAATCTAATATTAATAGCAGTAGTTCGTCTCATCGCAGCATGGTTATTAATAATAACGCGGTGGTAATAATTATACAGCATTGACACGAATAGACGACGCCCTAATCCAGTAGACTAATCCATGCTAGAAGCGGAGACGGCCGCATAGAGATGACCGTCTATTGTGTCGAGTCTGCTGGAGTACTGACCGGTTGGTCTGTCGGTTGGTCGTACCGAATCGTTGGACGAGCGCCATAATAGAGCTACCCCCAAACGCTACACACGTCTTGACTGGGAACTCGAAAAAAAAAGCTGAGAGAGCTTAGGCTATCGCGGCTACCACCGGTCGTGTTAATATGGACGTCCCACCCTTTTGCAGTATCTACCTCTTTGTTCAAATCCACTCTGAACAGCTCTTCCGTCGAGATCGACCGGATGGATCCCGTCTTGCGTAGCGTTCCGGGCACTAACGGCTTGCCAGAAGACTTGTCCAATTTTGTTGGTGGAACAAAATAATGGAAATGCCACCGTATATCACCACTAATCGACTATGCAAAATACCGCAAAACTGTTGTTTAGTTTTAGTTTAGTTAGTCTTTGCTTTGCTTTTACTCATCTTTTATATATATATATATATATGTGTGTATAGTGTAAGCTAAACTAGCAGAATCGTCTGTTACCTAAAGGGCTTACGTATAATAACGTGATCTATTTTCTTATTGTTCCGAATGTATTTGTTTATTAATTTAACGCAGTTTGAAGAAAACATGGGTTAAACAAACAGCGGTAAAATTATACAAACATATAGAAATAGCTGAAAAGTTAACACAAACATATAGGCGTATCACAGCGTAAGAAGCATTCTTCATAACATATTGCGTATATAATAATGTACATACATCAATTTTGAAGCTCGTATTCGACGAGACGATATTCGACGTTCGTTTTGTTCGTTGAATCAGCATTATGGCGTTTCTGTATCAAATCAGCATCACGCGTGCATTTTTAGTAACCGTTCCATTTCAGCGCCGTGCTCCCGACAAATGTCCAGTATATGGGCGACGTGCTACTCCCGAGAGACCCTCTATTTGTAAGAGTTTTCCGCTGGAAACAAGTGAGCTTTCTTATCTATTCTTTGAACAAGATATATATATATATATATATATATATATATATATATATATATATACATATATATACAGCTAAAGTATACAGTAGATGTGGCCAGCTCATCGCTGTTTTTTTCCGTGTAGCTAATCTATCCTGGCAAAGAGACCAGTAATTGCATCAGCTTTTCATTATTCGTAGATTCTCAGCTGTTCGACGGAAAGTTTTGCCGCAGCATACAGTAGCCTCTTAATGAAACTCCGTACGCTTACAGCTGTAGACTTCGAAAGACGACGTCTAGAGAGCAGAGCAGCGCGAAGCAACGCGAGATGGACAGGGAAACTTTCAAATTTCTCAGGCAGGTAGGCAAAAGCCTTCATCAGCGTTACATCGACAAGATACTCGATTCAGAACGCTCCTTGCCCGCCGCAAAACGCTCCTTAGAAGCCCCCCCACTCCCCTCCATGACAGGCGGCCACTTCGTCTGCCGACGTTGTATGAGCTAATAGTCTGGGTTGAGCAAACAAGAGAGAACGTCCGCTATCCACCTAGATTTCCGTGATCCGGGACCGAGCGCATGAAATATTTTGGTGTCGACGCGCCGCTCTTCTGCAGCTACTCAGCACGTCATACCGTATGGATTGTATTGATATTTCGTAGTATATGTACACGAATATATATATATATATATATATATATATATGTATTTATATATATATATATATATATATATATATATATATATATATATATATATATATATATATATATATATATATATTAGAAGGCGACTTTAGCGTAATGCAGACGCAACCAGCCAGCTTTGTGGATTCAATGACTGCCGTAAGTCAAAGCATTCAACGACTGTTTCATTCAACTCGACGGCAGCCCCGCACACGGCTTGATTTGTGAAAGCCTAATGACCACCAGAATGCTGACAGAGAATAGAGTGCGCAAAGGGGAAGGAAGAGAGATAGAGGGGGAGAGGAGGTATAGAAGTGACTGATGGAGAAGGTGGACTTGTGGCCGTTTAAACAAGCGGCAGGAAGGGATTAATTTCGCAGGACCTCGGCGGCGAAGACCCCCAGGGGTTGTCGTTGTTGTTGTTGTATCAGATGCTGGCCCTTTTTGAGGCCCCGGCTCCATACAGGCATGAACGTCAGTAATTATTGGCAAGACATAGATTCACAAATTGATTAATCTCGACGTACGAACGAGCGTATGATCGCAGATAGTTCCCTGCGATGCTCTGCGATCCACCTACGTAGAACGTGTTCGCTATATTTCATGCCAATGCATGTCGACCCGAGCCTCTTCTCTAACAGGAAACTACGTCTTGTTCCGAACGCTAAAAAAGCTCGTTCACGTTGGAGGTCCCTTATCTACGCGACAAATGTGTCACCTACACCGAATCTAGATCCAGCAGTTTAGGTAGCTGAGCGTGTGCGGTAGTTTCAATAAAAGATTTAAAATCAAAACGTATTGCATCGGGACGTTTAGAACTATATGTATATACCGGCTGGATTATTCAATCCAGCCGGTATATACATATCTTCAACAGGCGCGTCGTGAATGTTGTACTAGAACGCTCTGCAAACTGTTCGTTAACAATTATGTCGTGCTCGTCAGCACTATTATAAATGGCAGTTATAATGACGCTTTCCAAATGTTGCATTCAATATGCATGGTCAAGGGTATAAGCCGCTCGTTTTTGGGGGGCCAGAATCCGCTCCTCGTTCATAAACTGCTCAGAAAATCCCCGCTTGGATCATTTGTATGCGAAGTATTGAGTTCTAATGGGATGTTGGAAACTAGAGGTTCAATGTTTTGCAGGATATGTTTTGGTAAGACAACTAGAACTGTTGTAGACTGTAGACAACTAGAAGATAAGATACCGAGCAAGGTGGCTTAGTGGCAAAGCCTTTGCCTTGCATTCGGGAGGACTGGGTTCGAGACCCAGACCGGCCACTCTTAAATTGGTTTGCATGGTTTCCAATTTAGACAAGGTAAATGCCGGAGTGGGGATTAAAATAAGCCATGACGTGAAAAACCGTACACGGGCAATATCCTTACGGATAATCTAAAAAAAAATGACTAGGATTTTCCTTTACCTGACCACTATACATACCTTTATATTTTCGTTGGGTGAAGGTTGCTATTGGTGACGTCCTTAGTCACCCTTTTAAACTACGCGGCTCAGTGTCACCAACAGCGGTAAGTATCGTAGTAATAGTAGGATAAGGGAAAATCTTGTTAGTTCTAGCATTCGTGAGAACAGTTTAACTGTATTTCATTTAAGAACCCTAACTTACTATACGCACCGCTTTGGTGAACTTAAAGTTTAACAGGCAGGCAAAAGTTGCCTATGCCCGATAGTGCTAATTCGATGTGCATATTATGTGGGCTCATATGATAATGATATCGTAATTATAATCGCTACTCAACCTGAGTGAATAAGTATGGAATATTAAATGATGATATCGATCTAAATAAATAGTACAACCTTAAACACAGCTTGCTTACCTCGCGCAACTAATCACAGACCACGGCGGTTGCCTTCAGCATCAAGTACATTGCATTGGTAAGACTGACTCCTCGTCATGCCGTTAATCCAACTTGGGAAATGCTGACTACGTAAGGCACTCGTACAAATGCTGCGCCTTTTCTGAACAAAGCGAGAGTTACTGTCGCGGAATTTTAGATAAGTTCAGTCGTTGAGCGTCCCGACAATGATTGCTCAGTACACTTTAACCTATTTTGCGAAAATTCATGTAGCAACCGTTAGAGTAACTATGACTTTTCCTCGCTATCGCAAAATTTATATCAAACATGTAAACGCCCTATAGTAACATTCCCTAGGCCCATTGATCATACAAGACAAGGCATATGCTATATATTATATGACGACGGTTTAATATTGTCATGTAGTCGTGGCCCCATAAGGTTAGTGAGACGCGAGAGTGCGATGTTCGCTGAAAGTTATGTAAACCGCTTAGACTTAACGGTTGCAGCAAACGTCACTGCGATGATCCATTTATTTTATAGATTATAGCCGAAAAGTTCAATTATGAAAAAGAAATCGTAAAGTTAACAGTCTTCATTAACGGGCGTTTATGGGCGTTCACCATCACCATCTCATATATGTTCTCTTGACTCGACAGCGAAGAGTGTTCCGTTCCTTGAGTTCCATTGGTAGGTGCAACTTGACTGTTGCAAACGGCGCCACCACAGACTTGCTGGAGTACTCTTTTAATCAAACGGGATAACCTGAGATGTCAACATTCCATTAGTCCAAGAGCTGCGGTGAGTTCGGAGCCCATCAGCGGTCGCTTTGTATGGCTGGCACACACAAAACCAACCTATTCGCACTATATTTCTATGTTATCCTTGCGCTTTTATAAAAGAGCTGAGAGATACGTTGAGGACATATAAAAGCCTAAACTGTCACCATCGCACATTTGGTGTCAATCTACAATGAATAATTAAATTCTCTCTTTTTATTGATATGTGTAAAACAATGCAATATTTTTTGACACATAAATAGTCCGAAATTCTACGAACATTCGGCGAGAGACCGATAGCAACAACCAAACTCTGCAAAGGCGGGATTAATCTGCGGCAATTTATGATTGCCTTCCCCCTCAGCGGTAGATTATAACCACGCTTTTCCCCACTACGCCTCCCGCTACTTCCTTCCCGTACAAAGTACTTGCCCTGTATCTAGCGTTACATTGTGTTACAGTTTTGCGGGACCTATTGAAAGCTTAACACGCCGCACATACGTGTAGGCTGAAACATGTCAAAGGAGTACGTCGTGGCGCAAATCTTTTCCACAGTCACGTCTGGATGGCTTTCGGCAATGGAGCGCTCGCAGTTACTCACACTAACTTTAAGCTTAACTGTCGTCAGCTGTTTTAATGCGAGCGAGAACCTCCGCCGCCGTTGCCACTGCTGCTTCTACAGCTTCTTCAGCTAAGTCTGCCATCACCCACAATGGCCACAGCCATTGTCTTCGCGTCCGCCTGACGTCCCATACCGCTAAGGTCTTTGCCGCTGAAACGGCAGGTTTATCTCCGTGCGGGAGATTTCTCGCTTCCTGTCTACCGGTTGGTTCGCAGCTGTCTCACGACTGCGACTTCCACGACAAGAGGCAAGGCGAGGCGAGACCCATCACACGACGACAGATCAGGAGTCTATCACCCCCCGGAACTCACCACGAACTGGCCGGCTGGCTAACGGAGAGAGCCAGAGGGGGGGGGGTTTACTACGACCGCTGCGCCCACTGCCGCCCCCATCGGCCAAATTAGATGCTTAAGCAGGCAGCGAGGGGCGTGTTGTCTCCGTCTCTTCCACCATTGTTATTCTAGTTCGACGACTAATCAATTAGTCGCGACTAGGCTACGCGACATTTGCGTCCGCCGAACGCCATTAGCCCATTACCATGTCAATAGGAACCGGTTAACTCGAGCGCTAAGCGCATACAGAGGGAGCGAGCGAGAGAGAGAAAGATACCAACGTTGCTCCTCTGGCCAGCTTGCTTTACCAACAGCAGCAGCAATAGCAGGGACAATAGAACAAAAACCCACATTCATTCACAGCGTACAAGCCGGTTAAAAAACGATCGACCAGTCACCAGTCAGCAAGGCAGTTAGTTGCCTTGTTACGATGAAACTTGACGAGCTCACGTACAAACGTGTCCCGGTTTTTAGATACCAACCACGTCTAGTGCGGATACAAATTGCCGATACACAAACTCCGGGGGCTAGCAAAATGAAAAAAAAAAACAGACAAAATACAAACAAACAAAGAAAAACTAGCACAAGCAGAACGTGTGGCCCTTTACTCAATCGCACAAAATATAAGCTCCGGCCTCGCTGACGTTGTCTCTATTGAATCGGGCTGAACATTGAATTCCAGTGACGAATAGGCAATCCTAACCGGCTCATTTCGATGCGGTAGTGATACAATAAGAATATATTAGCCTATTAAGAATGTCTACAATTTTAATTTTTAGGACATACAAATTACCTGACCCTGATACCGACTTCACTTACAAGAAGCTTCAACAAACCCTATCATTTTTATATATATATATATATATATATATAAATGATGGAGTTACCATTTAATGCAAAGAACTAATCATATGCAACAATTGACATACAAAAGTGCCGTCCCAAGACATAGGCAAAGAATTTACGACTAGATACAACAACGATTTGTTATTTTCCGTCTTTCCGATATTACTCGGAACCTTATGTTTTTATAATAAGTCTTAAATTTCTATTTGAAAGATAGGTTTTCTTTCTGTTTTTATCAATCCGGTTTCGACGCTCTACACCCAAAAGTAATGTATAAAACAGTAAAAAGTATGTGTCGTAGTAGTTCGCTTTACGAGCTTTCCAAATTAGATACGTCCAATTTCTAAAACATGTTCTAAAACACTAATCAAAATGACCTTGTGGGGGATTTCCCCTAAATTCGAGTAACGTGCAGTTCCGCCCCAGAATCGAATATGTGTGCACGTCAAAGTTTATTCATCACTTTTTTTAATATTAAAGTTAATCCGTTGAGAAGTCTCATTTTAGGGACGTCCAAAGTTTACGCTTGTGCTGAGCGTGGGTATGTCGGGGTAGATGCATGAACTCGGTGTTAAACTTTTTGCGTGCACAGCTGTGATGTTAGCTGTACTCCGGCCTATGACGGAATGCCCGTCAATGATCTGCATCAACATAACCCTTTACTCGTTTAGCATATTTGGGTGCATTCAATTCTCTAACACGATCGGGATATCTTATGATTTCATGACATTGACGTTAATCTCGACGTTTCAGTAATAGATCAAGCATGAATCTACCTTTAACAGTTGGTTAAGCCTTATCACTTTCTCCGTGCATGTTTACAGATACGTCCTTGTTCAAAAGGCGCCATACATAGATCTAGCGCAAGATGCATAGCTAGCTATTCTGAGCAAGTAAAAATTATATGTCTTATATGTAATATGATATTTCGTTGTTTTATTATCAAATGTCCAATGTTCTATATCCGCCTTTATAATAGCCCTGTAGTTTCCAAATTCATCTACAGCTGTGAAGTCTGGCGGCCGTATTTGAAGAAACATATTCATGCCATTGAAATAGTTCAGTCTAAATTCCTTCGACGTGTTGCATTGAGATGTAGGCTAGAGCGTAGCAGTCTCGACTTAGTACCTATATCAGAACTACACTCGAGAGCAGATTTTAAAATGTACGCACGAATCTCTCAGTCAAATAGACTTCCCATCTTTTTTAATATTTGCGACAATAATCTGCGCAGTACTCAAACCACATCGTCGAAACTAGTTGCACGATCTGACCGAATCAACAGTATGTTTTCGTGGCGCATGGCCAGAGTGTTGAGAACCGTGAACTAACTATATATTATTATATACTGTACAATTACATATATTTTGCAAAGGTACTATTTCGACCTATTATATGGTAAATTGTCCTTTATGCCTCTTATATTGTGCATTGTATATATTGAATACAGGATTTTCCTGAATAATTATATATATAATTATCTACCCTTTGAAGGCAATAAAGGAGCACTTGAATTGAATTATAACGTAATGTTCTTTATGAATACGGTGTACTCAAGCCAGAATCAGTAAACATATTGGGCCTGTACACATTTGTTGTGGCTTTTATAGAGAAGGCTTGTACACTTAATTTGTGTTTTTTTGTAGAGAAGACCTGTACACTTAAGTTGTGGTTTTTACTTTTTTTTATTTTTATAATAAAATAACTGAAATAAAATGCAGTACGCACACATATACTGCAGAAAACTCGTCCGCAAGTGGGAACCGATAGTGTACGGCTCTAACCACCTAGACACGAGTCAACCTCCCACCGGCCGGGGAGGATGTGTGCAAACACTTCAAACAATCGGTGCGCAGCGAAGACAATTGCGGTTGCTAGAGTGTCAAAGAACCAGGCCAGGGACACATACAGCGTGGCTGACTTGACCACGGACATGAGGATACGTCGTTTGGGGTGCCGATTTCCAAAAAGTGTTGAGCATGAGGCGTTTAGAATTATTGGCAATGTCAAAGGCTTTCTTCGTCGTCCGACGCAGGTGGGACATACCTCAGAGATCCCGGTCAAGGAATACCCAAGTAAAAACTTGCCGTGCTAATTATGTTGGATTTTTTTTGTTCAGGCGTAGGTGAAGAACGGGGCAATTCCTTCGGCCTTTTGCCCTACTGTGAAAAGCCTCGAGAATGAATTCCCCGGAAGCTTGGTTAAAGCGTACTGACATTAGGTAAAGTGGCATGGAAGAGGTCACGTTTTATAAGCGGAGGTTTGGCATTCAATTGAACCCGCTTGATATATATATTTGTTTATTTCGCAATAACATTGCATTTCAAGATGTTACATAATTACAATACAGTTTATTGTATACAGTTTAAACATTTTAGCGAAAACCGAAACGGTTACATAATTACAATACAGTTCATTATATACAGTTTAAACACCGGGCGAACAAGTGCAAAGACCGCCGATGGGTCTGGCAGCTCGCTACGTGGTATTTAGCGCATATCTGCGAGCAGAACCGGCAACGACATTGATCGCTAACTTGGTGAAATCCTTTGGTCGAACATACCAAGTGATGATAGCCGTTGAACCCGCTTGATGGCACTGGTCAAGCGCCTTTTCCGAAACCTTTATTAGACATGGGAAAGAAGCTGCTCTTCTCGGAAAAGTCTTGGGGACGACTTACAAGAGGGACTAAATGCCAAGCAAACGGGTTGGGCTGTAGAATGCATGGCTTTCCGGAATCACAACATGGTCTGCGGGTTGTCGTTTGGCAGAGAACGATCTCAAACGGAACATATCTGTCGTTGTAGCAATTCCCGCTTTTAGGTATTTTTCTTCAGTATCTTGGTCAGGTAGGCGGGGATATCGTCAGGGTCCAGGGCTCTTCCCAGCTTAAAACATTCCGACGCCTCCTGAAATTCCTATAGCTTCTTTCTTCTACAGCTTCTGGAGGTTGCTTTTCTTCGGCACCTAGGGCCCTAGGCAAGGAAGGCGATCAAGAAAAGAGTGCTGTGGAAACAGCATTGCAATCGCTTATTTTGTAGCCTCGGGCGTTAGGTCTCAGAGGCGAGGCAGCCCCGTATTATCTGCTTTGTTAATGTGTAAAATACTATCATGCTTTATTGATGTATACATACAACATATTGGAGAGCCCCTATTACACTTAAATTTTAGGCAAATAAAAAAGCAGCTACGTATACATCAGGTACATAGTGCATGGTTATCACTACCTGGTATGTTCAAACGCAGCCTTTCACAAGAAGTACGAGTTGTGCATCTGCCGGTTCTGCCTGCAGAGGTGTACCAAGTACCATGCAGTGGACTGCACAGCGCTGGACCAAAAATCGTTGCACCACTTGTCTCGCCGGAAGTGTGAAGAATATAGAGCATTACGAAGAAACATTTTTGAACTGTATATTATACCCAATTTGAGTGAAATACACATAATTAATTGTTTAAATAAAAGCAGCTGTGTGCATTCTTTTTAGATATGCCAAGCTATAATACAAAAAATATGAATTTTTTTAGCAACTCGTTCGTCCTTCGAGACTCTCTTATAGGACAATTTTCTCGGTGATGATAAAATTGTTGTATATTCCCCATTTGCACTTAGGATGGTAACGAATGTATATTAACCATTTAAGGTGTCTGATTAAATATTTGAACAAGACTCTAAATCTAAGCTACTATAACCCTTAACCTACTATTATTTTGCGCCAGTGCATACCCGAGTTTGCGGCGTTAAAATCAAACCGCGAGGCTCAGTTTGCAGTTCCATTGCTTGAGGCGGCAGTCACTAGCAGTATGTTTTGAGACCTAAAACGATTTCATTATTTAATTGTTATAAAGTACATTCGACATAATATAACTAAAATGAATTATGAGTAATGTATTCCCAACAATACCATGATGGCTTGCTTGTACGTGCTCCATAACTATAGAAATTTAACTGTGCATGTTTGTATATCTATTTGTTTACGTTTGTGTAGATACTTGACAGGACAGCGTAAGCATGCATTATATATGAGGCGATCATTTTTTATTATAATGTTTGCGAATTTTATTTTTACCAGATGTTTCAAAACGCGTCTATATACAATTAGTGTGTCGTTACACATACAGAGATGGCTTCTTTGAGATGTTTTCATTCTCATACTCAAGTTTTCTTTATCCCTTTTTATCTTTAGCCATTATAAACGGTTTATAAAGTACGGAATTTGCCCCATGAAATCACGAGCATCAAAAGTTACCGACTCAATACATTTTTAATCGTGCTTGTCACAATGGAAAGCAGGTACCAGCTGCACAGTCTCCCTCACACAACAGCCTACGTTTACCTTAATGCTGATGCTTAAAAAATGCAAAGCATCTATCAATAAAAAAGAAATAGGGACCACATTTTCTTGTTTTCAAAAATTTATTTGCGCAAAAATGTTCTTTAAATTTGTTTCAACCACACAAAAATCGATCACGTAGCTCTACGACACAGGCTAGAAGGCCCACTAAATTTTGCTATATAGAGACTTTGTGCGCTATCTAGCGTTTAGAACTTTGCCTTTTACTTCTATTGGAAATGTTTCGTTTTTAGGTGGGCTTTTTTTCAACAAGAAATGAGAGCGTGGCCAAGCACAGTACCTAAGTGCGTCATCGAAGAGCGCACTTCTCCCTTTTTTAAATGCGTTATCTATACACTCCTGGCATATTCGAATACCAAGAATAGATACCCGTACCCCGTTGAATCAAACCTGCGGTCAGCACATCAAAAGCCAGCAGTGAGGATTTCGTGCACTAGCTGCTTTGACTATACCGCCATCGTGCTTTAACGTTTGGCCGGCCAGCAAAAACCTCGACGCTAGCTACTTCAATTCTATTGACTCCGACCTTGCATGCACGATGCATGCGCGTGCATACGATAAGTGCTGCTACTTTCTCATTAGGCTAGTTTCGACTGCTACTACTACTACTACACTGTACACACGCCCGAATACAAACGGTAACATCCCCTTCAAGCAGGTGCACGTATTGATCGATGTACAGGTATGCAGACTCGTCGAGCCGTTGCCGAACGCGCGGAACACAAGAGTGACACTCTGCGTAAGGATATAGGAGCCGGTTTGCCGCCGACGAAACACTACTAACAAAGGCAGAATAGAACAAAGCACAGAAACGTACGACAGAGAGGCACGTCGAAGGGGGCTGGTAAGAGGTAGAAATGGCACGAGAAAGTTAATGTCTCCTTGCGTTGTTGCTTTCGAGTCGAATGTTGGCTCGAACAGCCGAATATACCTCAGCACCTCAGCAGGAGTCGAAGGGAAACGGCAGAGCTGAGGCTGAGAGGTGGGCTCTTATAGGGCTAAGGCAGAGGAGAGGGCGAGGAAGACTTTGACTATTGGTAGACAGGTAAAGGGCATACGAGCAAACGTGCATCGCGCCGACGCACGTCCGAAGTAGTAAGCGAATAGGCTCGCGCTGTTTGTATCAGGTCCACGTACAGCGTAGGCCTGCGTCTTTAAACCAAGCGCAAGCCCGCTCAGGCGGATGCACCGGTCTAGACCGTATTTAGGCGTATGAGCCTTTTCGTTATTTTTCTCTCTACACAATTCTATTATCGCAATTGTTTCTTGCACTGGTATTTTCTCTCGGTCTTAACCGCCAATCTCTCTACCTTTTTACCTCTAGTTGTTCCGTCTCTTTGCTCTGCAATCTTGCCATCTTTGTTGTTCTCCTCCCTAAGTGTTGGGAGACTAGTTAACGTCAAGCAGGAACCCAGCAGGTGCAGCAGCGTCGCTTATCCGTGTTGGCCGAATGGTGCCCCCCACATTTTCAGCTTGCAGTCAGCCTAATGCATACATCGCTTTAGTCATATATTACATACACTTGATTGCCCCTGCTGTCGCCCGGGTTGTAGCGAGCATGCCACTGTCCATATATATATATATATATATATATATATATATATATATATATATATATATATATATATATATATATATATAGGAATTTCATATATACATGTGAATGTTTAAATCCACGGCACCGATGGCTCACTCCTCATCTATCACTCGTGTCCGAGTGGGGGTCTTGCCCGACCCCTGACGCGTAGACGCGGGTCCATCCAGTCTTTCATAGTTCCGAGCACCGAAATCGCGTTACCTCTCTGAATCTCTAGGGAAAGCCGTTGGCAGAAGAAAGTGCCCGCCCTCTTGTCCATCGTAGCCTGCTGTAAAGCGTCGCCAACCTGGGAAATTAGCGTGGTTGTGAGGGGCCCAGGGCCACCCAGCGTCTCGAATGCGAAGGGTAAAAAGTGGCACGCCCGGCCTAAGTTCGCATACTTTCTTGTCTTTGATGTCTCGGTGCGGGAAGCGGCAGTTCCTGTGCGAGAAGCGTCGGGAAGCGCGCCCTATCCTGGTCGTCACCGCATTCTTCAAGCAACTCAGTAAGCGAAGATTCGTGCACCTTCTCGGCCCAGGCCCTCTGGCAGGCAAGTCTATTCATATCAGGCGGTGAAGCCTGGAGTCCTGCCGCTATAGCGTCGCGAGTTGCCTCAAACAATGCCCAAGCCTCCGGCGGGAGCAGGCGCTGGACATGACCCGAAGTAGCGTGCATCGAGGCGGCCACGGCAGGGCCTGCCAAGGAGCGGGCCGAGGAAAGACCAAGACCGCCCATGGAGGTGGGGAGAGCCGCCTGGCGCACCTCTCGTGGTCGTAAGTTCAGACCCAAAACCGTCTCGAGGGCCTCCACCACCTGGTCGTCGAATGGTTGGAGAAGCTGGTTAACTGTACCCGAACAATCCATGGATCGTATTATATGTACGATGCGACACGCGGAGAACGACGAGCGGAGTAGGTAAAGCCCTTGGTGGGCTCCGACTAGAGGCAGACGTTCTTGCATCGCCCACAATCTGTTCATCATGGGGTCGAGTAAACTCGACAGTGCAGATGGTAGGAGCGATGCGCCAAGGAGCGTAACTTCGTGTTCAGACACGACTCTACACCCCGGTAGTAACGCAAGTAAGGCACTCAATGTGGGGTCGTCCGGGTCTGTCCCCGGCGCGAACACCTCGCATTTGGCCGTGTTTAACACCAGGCCACTGACTGTCTCAAAGGCAATAATTCTGCGCACTTCCTCAAGTAAGTCCTTCATTGGTCCACCGAGTCTGCCATCGTCGAGGTGCCAGGCGTTGAAAGGCACTTGTATTGAGTTGACCAGCTTACGGATACCCAGGCTGAATAGAGCCGGCCCCAAGGCCCTGCTGTATACCTGATGCCGAGGACAACGTGTGGGCCCCAAACAACAGGACGGATGGCTCTCTGTATGCCTGATCCACTAAGTTGAAGATTTCCGGTACTGCATCACGAACTGCACGAAGTATATGATCCCTTCGAATAGTATTGAATGCATTGCGAAAATCTAACTTCAAGAGTGCCGTTCGGGGCGGGATTGATTGGACGAAGGCTCTTGCTGCATGTACAGCTGCCTCCGCCCCGCCTGCTAAGCCAAAACCCAACTGGTGCGGGCCAAGCTGCTCAATGATAAGATCTTTGACCTCACGACAGGCTATTTTTGCAGCAATCCTCCGTATCGTGAGAGAACAGGCGATCGGGCGAATCGATGAGTCCTTTTTGTGGAGTGCGAATAGCTTGGCGCCGAATATAATCTCCCTGACCTCAGTCGGCAGTGTACCCCATCTCAAGACGTCCACCACTCTGGCAAGTGCTGCGGCCAGTCTCCTTGCCACCGGTCCAAGCACGGGTGCAAGAAGGTCCTTCAGATGACGCGGACGCAAAGCGTCAGGACCGGCGGACGAACTGGCCGGAAAACTGGCAACAGCTCCCAAGACAGCATCGACTGAAGAGTGACGCTGCGTCATAGAGTCAGGAGGGTCCGGAAAAACCGAGTCCGATGGAGCAGGTGGGTGCTTGGCGGCAAGCGAGGCCAGGACTTCGTCTCCCGAAACAAACGAGTTCGTAAAGCATAATAAGCGGGCCGCCCCGGAAACGTCTCCCTCGGACAGTTTAGACGAAACTCGGCGTGCCGAGTCCTCAGGGGAGTCGCACGCATCTGATGTGACTCTTCTAACACCACCTACGCGAAATTCGAACCGCCAGCCGTCGCGAAACGCTCGGAGGTTCGACCGAACAGTCGCTGCCAAAGAGGTGGACGACGAAGTGCGAGGTGGCAGTTGAAGGACCACGTAAGCGAATGATAAGAGCGAGTCCCATGAGGGGACGTCGTTGTTGGCCGCCACAAGGTCGAGGACGTCGCATAGGGACTCGGCAACCAAAGGCCTCACAGCCCGGGGGACTACACGCATTACCCTAGATTGTTGCGACGCAAGTATGAGCCTGTCGACCAGCGACTGTCTAGGCTGTGACGGGAGTGCTGGCGTGGAGGAAGCAGTCGAAGACGACTCGGGAGTTGTAGACGTGGGACGACATTTAGCTTGGTGAATAGGGAGACCGCGGGAGTACATATATATATATATGTAAGAGCACTTTGGAGTGAACGACTGTTTTCGCGCGAACATGTGATCGCATGTTACCTAACCCAGGATTAGCCCAGTTCAACAATGTGGTTAAACAAATGCTGCATTTCCTTGGTGAATGTCGAGCGAGAGCCTCTGACGCAAAAGTCTGCCGTCGAAATTTTAAGACTTCTGCCGAGCTACTGAATCAGTTTAAATTTATATATGTTTGTGATAGATTAGATCAAACTAAGGGGTATTGTTGAGCTCGGTGAGAAACCTATCTTTGCCATTAGAAAGGGAGGACGAAAATATGTCGTATATATATATACATGGTGTTCAAAACGTATCGCGACTTTTGTGTTTTTTCAAAAATTATTCATTTATTCATGAATATCTATTTTGTCTCCTTCAAAGTAATCCCCATGAGATATTATACACTTGTGCCAACGGTTTTTCCTATCTTCGAAGCACTTCAAAAAACCATTTTTTATCTTGTTCAGCTCCTCCTTCGATGCCGTCTTTATCTCGTCAAGCGTAGCGTAACGTCGTCCTTTCATGGGCCTCTTCAGTTTAGGGAACAAGAAAAAGTCACAGGGGGCCAGATCTAGGGAATACGGTGGCTGCGGCATCATTAGTGTGTTGTTTTTGGCCAAAAACTCGCGCACAAGCAACGATGTGTGAGCAGGGGCGTTATCGTGGTGCAAAAGCCAATTTTTGTTCTTCCACAAATCCGGGCGTTTCTGGCGGATTGCTTCGCGCAAATTGCGCATAACTTGCAGGTAATATTCCTTATTGACCGTTCTACCCTGTGGCAAGAACTCATGATGCACCACGCCCCTGCAATCGAAGAAAACTGTCAGCAAAACTTTCACATTCGACCGAACTTGGCGCGCTTTTTTCGGTCTTGGTTCGTGCGGCAGCTTCCATTGAGATGATTGAGCTTTGGTTTCCACGTCATAACCATAAACCCACGATTCGTCACCAGTTATGACCCTCTGGAGCAAATTTGGGTCGTCGCGGACAGAGTCCAACATCTCATTAGCAATGTTCATGCGATGCTGTTTTTGGTCGCAATTGAGCAATTTTGGTACGAATTTCGCGGCGACCCGTCTCATGCCCAAATCATTGATAAAAATCGAATGGCACGAGCCAATCGATATGTTTAGGTCCTCAGCAACTTCTCTAACGGTGATTCGACGATTGGCCAATACCATTTTCTCCACTTCATTAATTTTTTCGTCTGTTGTTGAAGTGCTCGGGCGTCCGGCACGCTCTTCGTCGTTCACATCTTCTCGGCCTTCTGAGAACATTTTGTACCACCGATAAACGTTGCTTCGGTCCAAGGTAGCTTCTCCGTATGCCACAGTCAACATTCGGAATGCATCCGCGCACTTAATTTCGTTTTTCACACAAAATTTGATACAGGTTCTTTGATCCATTTTTTTGAATAGGTAAAAATCGAAGACGATCCAAAACACGTGCAAGCAAAGCAGCTGTCAACAATTAAGTGAACATTCAAAATGGCCGAGCTTGTCGGCATAAGTGAGAGACATGAGTACCAACATAACGCCACAAAAAATCGAAATTCGAATATACGTAACCCGCGAAAATTCAAAAGTCGCGATACGTTTTGAACACACCGTATATATATATATATTTATATATATATATTTATATATATATATATATATATATAGAAGTGATTAATCAAGATGATTCTGAGTTATCATTTCAGGGTGGCCTTAGCTAGAGCAGAAACTATTATGAGATTAAGAGAAGTTCGCAAAATTGTATTATTGTACTTTTGCATGTTCGAACTTAAACGTCCAGGTTCTCTAAATGTTTTCATCACGCGTGCACAACCGATACGTTTTTACAAATGTATGCCTTTAGTGAATCATTTTGGTACTAAATTAGTAGATCTGATATCTGTGGTTGCAAAGTAACTCAAATGCCCCGATGACCATATCAAATGTGAGCGCATACATGCAGCTATCATGTTCGCTTTCTTTGTCAAGTCTCGCCAAACCCGTAGAAGTTCAGAAAAATATTTATTTTAAATAAAATTTTGTCTTGTGCGTTGCTGTTGTGTCAGCCGATAAGTACATTCAGCAGCTATGGCAAACGTCGCACACGTTCAAAGAAACCCGGCAGGCATCCTCCGAACAGCTATAGCAGCAACTGTTCTGGCGATATGATCTTCAGAAGACTTAATAGGAGTTGCATAGACTAGATCCCTTAGGTGGCTACAGAGAAAAAAGTTGATACTGGATAGATCGGGCGGCCGCGGCAATCAAGCTTGTGGACCTTCTTTGGGTTCCGCTTCTTTGGGCTCCACAAGAGCCTCACGAGACTCGGTCACAAAAAATATCTTCGGTCTTATTTTTGAAGGTCTCTTTAGAAATGAAAAAGGCAAGGGGAACCCATAGGTGTTTTCTGAGAAAAGCGGCCCGCACGATTGCCCAAGTGTAATGCACGGCTAGCATTAACGCTGCACTGGTGCTGGCGGGAACCTTTCCCTGGAAAAGAAGGCTGTAGGACAACGGTCCGAGAAGTAGTAAGGAAATAGAGAGGGCGAAAGCAATGGAGGCATGGCAGACCAAATAGGGCTCTTCTTCTGAATTCTTTCTGAAGCACCGTGGTACATAATTCATCCCAGACATAAAAAAATAAATCGAGGGGCAGATCCTCACGGGACATGAGCAATTTCAGAGCATTCTGTTTCAATTTGGAAAAACTCTATTGATTTACACTCTTCTAAAGTGTCAGGTACTGGAACAGGCCAGAACCACAGAACTGCAAAACTTAGGGGCAAATAAGCTAATGAGGGAGACGGAAGGGGAGCAAACACAATCAAGGTCCTCCCCCAAGCTATCCTATTATCTGTCTGGGTGGAAGCAGGAACGCATACAGGATGATCAAGTTCCGTTTTCCTGAAGAAAATGAGGCAAGTGTGGCAAGCGTCGACACACGCGTTCAAAGAGTTCACGAGTGTTTAGAGTTAAGTTGGAACGCTCAGACGCGTTTATGTTTGTGCTGCCCGGGGTCAGAGGCGGCTAATCGTCGTCGAGAAATGTCGAATCTCACGGATGGGGTCGGAGTGGCCTTCCCAATATCTGCCGATATCTTTGGGATCGGCGGGGGGGGGGTAGCGTGTGGGAGAGCGCCCACTCGTACTAAGCTAGGCTGTGGTTTCCTCGCCTGCTGGCCTCATCTTGCTTGAACACCTAGTAGAAACGGTTAACTCAGGAGGCAACGAAAGGCAGAAATAACCACATCAGCATCGGGGTGGCTGTGCGGCACGCCCGCATGTCGCAAACGAGTCGGGCCACAGCGCTCCCTTATCCGGCTTATCTGACGACACCTTCACCCTCGACACGGGGTACGAGACGAATAAACTGACTCCGACCCCAACGCAGGCAAGAGATAACTTTTCCGAATTTTTTTTTTCGAGGGCAACAACGGCGCATAGTATTTTGGCATTCGGGGGCAGTGATGGGACCCATAGAGAGAGATAGAGAGAGAAACAAACGAGGAAAACGGAAAATAGAGAGAGGGGGGAAGGCGTAGACACGTAGAACGTGAGAGGAGCGGGAGGGAGGGAGGAAAACGAGCGGGAGAAAGGAGATAGTGGGGCGTACGGAGGGAGTAGATAAAGAGGACAAAGATTGGGAGGGCGGAGGTGGTGAAAAACGCGTTATCAGCTGGCGAAAGGACTTAAGGCACGCATCGCTGCTAAGTGTGTGATGATCACGATGGCCGTGGTTGCGTTGGTTGAGGTGCTGGCGAACACGGTGAGGACGACCACAGCAGACAACAGCTACGACGAAGACGACAGACAGACAGAGAGTGTGGGCCCCGCTAGCAGTTACAGGCTACACTGAAGCGCGGCGCCGACAGCGACTATAGCGCCATCACGAACGAACGCTGAGATTAAAGCCGGCAAGGCGAGACCAACAAGAGCACTTGCCCATTCACCTTATTTGAGACTTACATAGGTAGGCAGATAGTCAGGTTAGCGTAGAGGAGGTTCGTAGGTTGTCGTAGGGTGACACGTAGAGCTGCCAAATGCACAACCAGGATGACGGAACACCAAGATAACACGATGGAGGTATATAAATAAATACATGGAGAGAGATAGAGGAACAAGAGAAAGGCGATGTAATCACGCAAATTACACGATTTGCTGTCACCCCAGCCGCCAAGAAAACTGCATTGGAGCTGGCACTGGAATCGTTCTTGTTCAGTATTTCTTTCATCTAGTATTCCTGAATTATAGGCGTATATTGGGCGAAAAATGACAAACAACAATAACGACAAAACTCGTCATTTACATAGATAGTGTATGAGCCGTCGTGTAAAAGTTTACAATGACCAGCATGATCCTAGAAAGAAAATCGCTAAATTGGGCCTTATTTGAAGCATGTGGAGACTTGTCTGTGTTAATTGGCTGTCCTGTTTTGGGAGCTGTGGTCAAATGAGATAGTACCTACTTTCTCAAATCTTAATGGTCAAATAAGAAACGTAAATTTAGAGAAGCGTGGCAAAACAAAACAAAGTGAAAACAGAAAACAGAAACACTGTTGCTAAATATATTAGGCAGATGGGTATCAGCCCTGAGGTACAGGCGCATGAGGATAAGAAAAAAGGTGGCTTACCTATGGATACCTCTAGGAGGATAACATTGTTGTCACAAGCGCACGATACCGCTTCTCGGTGTTAACAAAGGGAGCAGAATTCTTATGTAAAATCGTTTTTTTTTCTAATATGCTATGTCTAGTGCAGGGTGACTATCAATTGTATAGGAGATGTGAAAAAAACTCTTTCTCAGTATAATCTAGGTGACTTTGTCGAGGTCGTTTTTTTCTGGCCATTGTGACGGGCAGAACACCTTATTTACAAGAACAAATAAGCTGCCTCATCGAAATATTAATCGCACGATACACTTTAGCACATTTTTGTAGTGTTTGCCTAACGAACGCAGACTCTAATTTTACCAGAATTAGATTCTACATCAGCTTATTCTTCCCTTCGCTCAACGGAGCGGAACATTTTTAGCCCGATTGAACTTTTTCTAGCTACAACTCACGGACGCACAGGAAAGACAAAAAGTCCTAACTGTGAAGCAAATTTCCACACTCACAAACCACCGTGTATGTGCGGCTATGTCTTAGCAAACTATTAGCATGTGAGTAACACGGTCAACTTCGTGGAACAACTGAGCTGTTGTTATGACCGCTGTGCTGCCGTTCAAACAAGATCACATGAATCAGTACACACACACACACATATATATATATATATATATATATATATATGCGACAGAAAACCCAGATACATAGATAGTGCAGCGGATCGTCGTTGGTTCAGACTTCTGATATTATATCACTTAATTAATCGGCGGAATTGAATAGGTTACATCTTAGTTTATATACATATATATATATATAGGCCTACTGACATATTACATAAATAAGTATATGCATAATGGTTTAGAATATAACATAATTGATTCATAAAAAGCAAACTTAACAACTAAATAGGCTGTTGTGGGTTCCAATTGTGCGTGCTCGGTATGCAGGGAAACCGTTAATGAGGCCCGAACGAGCAGCAGCTTCAAAGTTTAATTGAATGTTGAGATCTAAGATTATTTGGTCAAGTGCCAGTAAAGTACTCTGGCATTTCCGCTTGTCTGAGCTGACGTAGAATAGTCAAGTTAAACAAAGGAATAAATAAAAAGTGTGAAAACCGTTGTCGTTTTATGAGATTACATCCAGCGCAACCGTTTTCAACATCAACTTTGTATTTTAAAGAAATATGAAAGTAAATACTGCAAGGGGTATGATCTTCGCTAGGGTTAGAGCAGTACGTGTAAAAATAATAGGATAGGTCTATGGTGAGCTCGTATATGCTACACCTTCAAACGGGCACAAGTGTCAACAACCAATGAATTGTTTAGATAAATGCAGTATTTACTTTTACAAGATCAAATGTATAGCATATATGATATGCTTAGTTGCTTAGATGTGACGAAACATAAAGTCGAGCCAAACTTCTGTACCAGCATTTTGAAGGCAATTCGAGTCTAAAGTATATTGGCTCAAGTACACATCCCAGCTGACCGCCGCAAGTAAATTGTTGATCAACGCGTGTTAAGATCTGCGGTCAGCGGAGGCATGAGAAAGCATGGCACTCCACCTGGACATCTACTGGAATCGAGAAGCGTACTAAGGTTGCCGGCTGATAGGATATGAAACTATGCTCACGCCCCGCGATTTGAATGCCGCCCGCAGCCAGGCCACCTCTACTAGAGTAAGGCGCGTCTTCAGAGGGTTGTTGAAGCGCTGCTCATTGACGCACTCCATCCATTGTTTGGGGTGGGTGGCGAGACTTGTCGAAACCGCTCGGGTCGCGTACGGAACCTCCTAAAAAAGGTGGGTCCAGGCATCCTCATTCAAAACTGGGCGAGCTACGTCTGCTCCTCCAATCTGGGCCGCGGGAAGCGCAAACACCACTAGAATCGTCCCACCATGCCTCACACCAGTACAAACATCTACTGGTGTCGGCTCGGAGCTAGCAGCTGAAGTCTTAGATCACGAATGCCTGTGCTCGTGATTCGTCTGTTCGCCTTAAACTTGTACAGCTTCTTAAAAGGTTTTGGAGTAGAGAGATGGGAGTTCCAGACCAGATCATTTGTTTATCTAAATTGTTGAACGCTGATACAAACGATCGTATTTACATGTAGTCGTACGTGTTGCAGAGGTCAACTTATACAATAGAATGCACTGCATCATAAAGTGACATTTAATCTTCGTAGCAAAGAATAGTGCCGCTAAGAGTCAGCGGATATGGTGTAACGCAGCCGCTGATTGTTAAGAGGAAAGCCTAGATATCTCAACATGTCCGGCCCTCGGTGCATTGAAGATATGCCTGGCGGTGATTTCAAGCTCTTTGGAGAAAATCGATCATCTAGAACTAAAAACAACATCTTTAAGAAATTACGAACAAAGGTTATTACTGTAACCTTATAATAGGTTCTAGCGTTACGAGATTTAACATTTAACTTGTCACTATACGTCGCACTCCACACTAGCGTGATACGACGTTTGCTTTCCATGGTACAGTTATTAAAGGGTTTATGTCTACACACGGTCACGGACACACACCATAGGAACGTATGCCACAGGAAATGCAATAATTCAAATGCCCCGTTTAGAGTCTGCGGTACGCGGACAGTGTACGGGCAATCATGTTCCCGGTTTTTAGGCTTATATACAAATATAACCGTCCCGGGAAAAATGCTTGCCGCACTTGGCCCAAAAAGGTCACTTGACTTTAAACGAGCATAGCTGTAGCTTAATGGTGCTTCATCTATTTTCAGAATCTCCGGAATATGTTAATAAGAAGTAATGCTGTACTGGCTTTGCTTGCAGTTTTTTTTTCTATGTTCGTTGATGTTCAAGCTGACCGAAGCGTCGTGTCCTCTTTAAGGCGTGAGTGGGCCAAGGTTTTTTCAGACACCATCAACGCATGCAGTTCTCGGCTACTGCTAAGTTTGTGTGGCAAATCGCACTATTCTAGGTGCAGACTACCAACGGATGCAGCACCCAGTGAGTATCCTCGTGCCCCAAATATAGTGCAGTAGTGTGTTGGACAACAATTCGTAAAGCAATAGCTTAAAGGGTGCCGCCCAGAGAAATGCTGTTTATTCGTTAGGTGAAGCGCTTTGCATTTTAGCATACACGTTTTAACTATCCAGCTACTCAAGCAAAAAGCATGCGATTTTGCTAACTTTCCGGGTAAGATCCCATTCTTGTCGTTAATGTGAGATAGAGTGATACAATTTCTTTGTGCCATTGTCTTTTGTTCAGATTTTATACGCATACTAACGCTCCCGGACGTGGAAGATCCATTCCTGCAGCTAAGAGCGTCAATATTTTACCATTTTCTATTGATTCTATGGAAGCATCTAGTAGTCAATGCATCTCGTAGTTGATCTGGAGCGAAATTATTTTATATTATAGCCCTCTCGGAAAGACAACACCAGTTACAAAAAATATTTTTGAAGCAATATTTCTCGATGGGACAGAGTGGAAGTGATGGCGGGCGACTCTGGCTGGAACTGGCCCGCGAATTCTATTTCAATGAGACACATCCTTTCAAGGCAAACTTTGTTATTATTTGCAGAGCTAAATTACAGTGAAGATAAGTAAATACAGTGAAAACCTTGTGCAGCCGCATCTGGACCGCTTCAGCCGATTAAGGACGGCCCGGAATAAGAGCCGAAATACTGCCAAAAGGTACATAGTTAACAAGCCGCCCAAGGCTACATTGCACTTCCAAACAGACAGGGCTTTAGCTGCGCACGCCACTCCTTTCTCTAAAATCGAGAGTTTGGTAGCTGAAGTCCACAGAGCCGACAGTACCGCGCTTTTCGCCTCTGTTGACCCTATCAGGGCCATTTATCCCCCCTCCCCCCCTAGAGCGCGCAATATGGGCGCCTCTCACCAGAACCGCTGACACGCATTGTTCCCATGCGTGATCCGCCATATTCCTCGGAGCTGTCGTTGTCGATCTGCAATACCGGTCAGTAGTACCTTCAGCATTGTTACTAGTGGCTGGCCGACATGGCAGGCTAGACTATGAGGACAAATACGCCGGACAAATAATGCGGCGACTCAGCCGAATTGGTCTTCCTCTCTTGTTCCTTCTTTACATCCACTTTTACGTTCTGTCGCTGCTGCTGCTGCTGTTACTGCCTTTTGCCTAGCCGCACCAGCAATCAAATATAGCAAATAGAAACGCTCCCCACTCCGTTCGCAGGGGTAGCATGCTTACACCTGTGTTCTTTGCTTTTTATTGTTTTCGGCCACCAGCAGATGGCGAATTAGGTTCCACCTCTCTCGGGTCTAACCATGTTCGATGTTCCGCTCGACCCAACGATGTTCCGCTACCGAAAACCGAAAAACCTCATCGAAAGCCCTACTTCTGTCTGCACGCGAGACTTGCTGCTGGCTTAGCAATTATTCGAACACGTCTATACACCTGCCGGATGAACTTATTCAACAAGCTTACATCTCCGTAGATGGAATCGAAATGTAAATGAGAGACAACAGTTGGGTAGCTTTAATCTGTATATGAATTGTAATATATTGCTAATAAAGTACTGTTTTTTTTTGATAAACTAAGAATCGTTCATATAGTATTACAAAGATAGCAGCATTTTTTATCGGCTACACTGCGGGTCAATATTTGCTCTTTAATTTTGCAAAGACGTTATAATCTAAACATTCAGTTTAGCAAGTAAAGTAAGCAATGCCTTTTCAACAATTAAGTGGAATTCAATTTTAAAAAACAATAGAAAATTGTATTTGAAGAAACGCAAAATAGTTTTGTATAATATAAATGTCCAAGAAAACGAACTCTTAGTAAACCATTGAACGTCGCATTTCGGCTCAAAGCCACAAACCAAAGTTGGTTAGCTGGTGCAACACATATGGAAGCCAACTTTTCATTTTGTGAATTGAGTAGTACGACTGAGTAGGTCTATTTGCGTGAAATGCTTTTTCATTACCACGAAGAACTGAATGGGAATTTACTTGGCGACAGAGATTGGTACTATCTACGGGCCCGACACTGTGTGTGATAATACCGCAATTGGCGTCTCAAAAAGTTTTGAGAATATAAAAAAATATTTATTAGTGCATTATTATTGACTTTAGCTTTCAGTCATGATCATCGTTACTAGCACCTCCGCTTTTATAATGCTACAAGATTAAATTCAGAAAAAATATTGTTCATGTGACAATAGTGTCTCTGCTTTATGAGCTTAATTATATATTTCCCTTCTTCGGGTCTTTCCCTGGTGAGCGTGTGATCCACTGGCACTGCATCTTAAGTAATTACTCTAGAGGGCCCAAGAAGAGAGTTTGCCAAATATTGGCGCAATGGACTCGTTACGCTATTTGCACCGTTTTTCCTCCAGACTTTTTCTTTCTCTCTCTCTCTCTCTCTTTTTGGGGGTCCGTCTATGAAGCAATGCGAAAAGCAGTCCCATGGACGTTAAATCTTGGCTGAGAGTCAGCCCCAAAAGAACTTTTTTTTCGAGAAGAGGGGCAGATAGCGGCGATACGCCGGCCGGACAGCCGCACTGCATTCGTACACTATAACTCGTGCAATTGACTCTTCTACCACAAATAGAAGTGATGCGATCTACCGTAGAGATTCAACGAGAACGGACATTGTAGCTTGATACTTATGATAAAGGGAGTACTTTTAGGAAAGTAAGCTTTTTTGCTTTAAGTACTTTAAACAAACAACAATAAAGAAAGCATGGGTAGCTGGTTTAATATATATATATATATAAGCCAACGCAATAGGTCTTTCAAACGGTGGAGAATTGCCTTCTCAACAAACTACTTTATCTCAATTAAATTACATGTTCTCTCACATTTGCACAGTTTTTTAATATACTAAAGAAAACCTCAGCCAGCAAGAGAAATAGTCGTACTGATAACTATTTGTAATAGTCGGAAATCCTGTGATGCCTCACAGGATTATGCTTTACGTTCAGTACTTTGAAATTTTGCTGTTATGCTCATAAAACAAACGCATTCAGGAAAATGCGCATTAAATCGGGAGCATCTTGATAGGCCAAGACCATCGTGTTACGATTACCGTAAGCCGTACCTTGTCAATTGTTTTCAGACTGTTCTAAATACGACTACCCTTCATTTACAAGCCAACGCAATATGTCTTTCAGACGATGCAGACTTGCTTTCTAAACAAACTACTTGTTCTCTAACATTTGCACATGTTTTGAATATATATATATATATATATATATATATATATATATATATATATATATATATATATATATATATATATTTATATATTTATATATATATGTATATTAAGTGCGATGAATGAAGACACGCAGCGTAAGGTCTAACGCGTAGCGCAGCCGAGCAACGAATGGTCTTAAGCCATGCTTCTCGATCCATTTATTCACTCAAGAGGACACCGCAGCTTTCGTATAGTAATAACGTTAAACGATAGAATCGAATCGTTTCGAACATTCGACATCGAGGAGTTTCTACTCGTCCTCTTCGTTGATTGGTCGGTTCAAACTACGCATTAACACGGCGTGCGTTGTCTCCGGTGGTGCCGCCGCTGCGGGTCAGGTACGTAGGTCTGATGACGACGATGTTAGGGTTGTGGCGCCACGAGTCGGAGGTGCACGTGGTAGCCGCGTGGTAAGATTATCGCCATACTGTTCAAAAGCGACTCGACTGTTCACGACCAGGGCAGCCATCGTTTCTTCAGCCCATATTCGCACCACAGGAACTGCTGCGATTCGACGCCACCTCGGCCGCACGTGCTCGATGGTGGTTGCGCGAGTTTGAAAGAACGGCCGATATCAACCACAACTTCGACGACGATAAACAGAAGGTACAGACGGCTATCGCTGGAAAAGACATCCGCCGCCGACTGGTACGATGAGATTCCGAGGGAGGCGAGACCAAAAACATAGGCCGACTTTCGACGCGAATTTCTGGCAAGGTTCGGCGACTACGGCACGATGGCGATCATCGCGGAGGAGAAGCTGAAACGGCTCTGCCAGGAGGACCAGGACACACCATTCATCGCCCACCTTGAGCAGGTCCAGCGGCTATGCCGCGACATTGATCCAGACAGGACCGACGCAGTGACACTTCGCTGGTTCCTAAGGACCATGCGTGCAGATTACAGACCTTTCTCCACCCTCACGCGGTGTAAATGCGTAGTCCAAACTGCCCGAGGATGTTGTGCTGAAATAGACACGATCGAACCATTCGCCGTCCGACCGAACACCAACTGTCCTCAACATACATTTGACGAACCTCACCACACGGCCAACGGTCGTCCTCAACATACAACCGAGCAACCTCACCACGAGACCCACGGCGTCATCCTATGCCACTGGTCCAATTATCTGGACCGGGTCGGTTGTTCGTTCGTAGTCGGTCGTGGTTTGGTGCCGTCTGTTTGCCGCGTGGTCACTGGCGTCGCTCGTTGTCCACTCGGTTCGTTCACTACCCTTTTGGCAGAGGGAGCCGTAGCGTCTCCACCAAATGTAACGTTGTTACGCTGTTACGCTAAGTTAACTGGGAAATGTAGACTCAGCCGGACGGGTGCTACAACACGAGGGACTTGGGTACGATGAATAATAACACGCAGCGAAATGTCTAACGCGTAGCGCAGCCGAATTTTGCTTTGATTATTTGCGAGCCCACATTGGCTCACGAGAAAAAACGCAAGAGAAAACCACGATTGACCGCTGACCGCTGAAAGCTCGTGTTGACTTTGCCCACGATACGATGTCATGGACCACTGAGTGCCCACTATACGATGTCATGGACCACTGAATGCCCACGATACGATGTCATGAACCACTGAGTGCCCACGATACGATGTCATGGACCACTGAGTGCCCACGATACGATGTCATGGACCACTGAGTGCCCACGATACGATGTCATGGACCACTGAGCGACACAGAGTGCTTCTTTCAGATGAAAAAAGTTCAACTTTGATGTACCGAATGGATTTAAGTATGATTTCCACGATGTGCGCAAGGAAGAACAAGTCAAAACTTCACTCAGGTGGCCGTTTGGTGGTGATCTGCGGCGCTGTCGGGTATTATACAAAGTCGTCGATTGCGTTTTTAGACGGTCGTGTTAATTCGAGGCGCAGTTAGGATCTACTAGAAGAGCAATCGGCGCATTTTGAGCTGATGGGAGGGCGAAACTTCGTTTTTCAACACGATAACGATCCGATTCACACCGCCAGGCTGATCGGAAGCTAGTTCGAACAACGTCACACTGAAGTCCTACGCTGGCCTGCAGTCTCACCTGATCTTAATATCATCAAGAATGTGTGGAGCTGGCTCGCCCGAAAGGTTAACACCGACGAAAAACAAGTTTTGAACCAGGTAGAACCTTGTGAAGCCTTGTGGCGAGCTCCCATAATACGTCATCCGAAACTTGTCTAACGCTATACCTAACCATATTTTTGAGGCCATCCGACTTAACGGGAAGTTCACTGAGTATTAAGTATAGTTGCTGCTTTTGTCTCCATCGAACCGTGAAATAAGCTTAAACGTCGTTATTCCGCTTAATTCACTCGCTAAAACATGCATCTTGCTAGTGACTGTATAATTTATTCGCGGTGTAACTGTGTTAAATATAGAGATATCGTGTTTCAGAGTAATTCAAGACCCCAAATGTTGATGGTAGTCTCCGCTGTTACTCTATGAGCATGTATCACTGTTGTCTTTACACGACTGGATATAATAAATGTGTGTAATATGGCAAAAGTTTAACAAAATAAGTTTTAAAAAGTGACTATTTTTTCACTGACTGTATATATGTATATTTTGTTTTCTCTTGAAATTGCACTGTTTTTTCCCTGTTCTGCAATTAGGGCTACGTTTAGTTAGTAAATGTAATAGAAATTACACCTGCAACTTTAAAAATCTCATATATATATATATATATATATATATAGCCGAATACTATAGCTGAGTTCAGCAGCACTCCTCTAGCTGCACTTGCAGCCCGCCCCAATGAAGTACGCTCAACCTCTGAGTTGCCGCTTACATATCTTGAGCCACTTTCAATGCTCTTAGCACTTACCTATGCTCTCATAACATTTCCTGCATATATATATATATATATATATATATATATATATGAATTCTTTTTTTTTCGTTTCAAACGTAGTTTATTCACGGAACTGCATTTTACGACGCTTAAGTTGTCGGTAAATAAAAATAAACGAAATAAAAAAAGATGATTTAAGCAACGAAGTAAAAAATCACTTCGACAAAGCCCAAGGAGTGCTTTTTATAAGCACTTTACACAATCACTAATCACAGTGGTCATTGAGCGTCACAAGGACATCAAAAGAGCAGTTGGTGGGTTAGTTTTAAAGCGAACAACATAGAAGGTTTCAGGGAGACGGCATGCAAGTGCGTGCTGACTAGACTTCAAAAACACAGAGGGCCCCTGCAAAAGTTGTTGCACGTTTACTTGATGTTCGGCTGAGGCTAGGACTTAGTGTAAATGCGATTTCCGTAGGCACAATACCTTGCGAGATGTTGTATGCTAACATTGAAACCCTTAGCGTGTAAATGCTTTCCACCGTGAGTAAGATAAAACGAATGAACAAGTCACGGACCGAATCCCTTTGCTTCCTAGAAAAAATAGCTTTAAGTGCATCATTCTGTATCACTTTGGCTCTTCGGAGAGTTCCGTCATGGCTACCACCCCAGAGGAGAATACCATAGCATAGCACAGGCAAGAACACGGCTTTGTATACCATGAGTAAGCCCTCTCTGGGGCCCAAATCATTTTCATTTTACACAGCGCAGATATTACAGCATAGCACTTAGGTGCAATAGAATCCAGATGAGGATGCCACCTCATGTTTTCTAGAGAACGAGCCCCAGGCACCTAGCGGTATGCGATAGCTCAGTGTCTCGTGTCTTGAGTATTAAGTTGTTAGGTAATGCCAGCTGCCTTGGCGATGGACGAAAAACTATGAAATTTATTTGGCTAGCAATGACAACTATTCCAAAACGGTTAAAAGTGCGAATTATGTTATTAACATTGAAAAGCGACTGGTGCAAGTCCGTATCAAAATTTCGATGATTCCCTACGAACAGTAGCGTAGTGTCATCAGCAAAAGCAATAGTTGAGCCAAGGTTTAGCCCCTGGATGCTCAGTAGAAGTTCAGAAGAATAAGAAACATAAAAGATCCAAGAACCAAGCCTTAAGGGGTATTGATGTCAACCTGCTGCCACGAGGACTCCATTCGACCCGCCCGTACCACCTGTCTCCGTCCTGAGAGGTAGGATATAAACCAGGCAACAGCCAGCGCGGAAGCAACCCAGCTAATAAGGGATGATATATATATATATATATATATATATATATATATATATATATATATATATATATATATATATATATATAGAAGGATGATATATATATATATATATATAATGGAGCAAAGTAATGATTAACATAATTGTGTTAATACGTTCAGACCTCACAATTGTAATATTGTTTAACATTTTTTTTTTTAGGCAAATTAACTTTAATTATATAATTTCACTATGTTATATCATTTAATATATATATATATATATATATATATATATATATATATATATATATATATATATATATATATATATACCTATATATATATATATATATATATATATATATATATATATATATACATATATCTAAGACATTTTTATGTGCTGAGATCAAATCCCGATTCATAACATTGAAGTCGTTGGCATTCTATGTCAATTTAAGGAGTTAAAGTAAAGCACCAAAATGACACGCGAATGTTTGCGATGGTAAAACAAAATGCATATAACTGTAACAAGACTTAGCAAGATATAAGGAACCAGCATAACTGTGCCTTTAGTTCTAGGTTCAGTAAAGACCAGGTCTGTTAACCCTTAATGCCAATTACGTTGAAGCTCTGTGTAAGACTGTCGCAAAACACAGATAAAATTTCGGATTTGTTAAAAATAAAGCAAATATAAACACCTGTCAAGCGCACTAAAAACAATAATAGTTTTTCTTCTAGCCGGTATATTGCACTGCTGGTTAGCAGGTGGAAGTCTTATTGAAAAACCAGGGAGGTCCGTAAAGAACGTAGGATATGGCAAAATTCTGTGCAAGAAGCACACGGACTCGCCAGACTTGTCTTTGATATCCGTGTGATGCATAGGAACTATCTCAGTCAAATATATTGTCAAAGGCAGTTAAAGCACTTACAACAAAGCATTGATATTCCAAGTGTAGTGATTGCGCATGGTACCTTGTGCAAATTGTTCCTTTAACTTATTTAGTGGATGGTAATCGAGATTTAGCTAAACACTTCAAGCGCTCCACATTGCAAAATATTTTTTTCTTCTTGTTTGTTAATATTATTTGTTTTCATCATATTAAGTTCAACTGGTTATGCAATCTAATGCTGTAGTTTACCTTTCCACTAGCATGTAGAACGAAACGGCTGGTACATTAAATTTGCCATCAAGTTAGAGCGTGATAAAGGTGCCCCATGGGTATGCTGTACAAAGCTATACATTGTACATCGCTTCTATGACAAATAGTATGTCTCTTGTCAGCCAGCTCATGGTTTAGCGTTTTGATAATCTGAATTAAGAGTACCGTATAATATGATAGTGCTAGGAGGCAAGGTTAAATAGTGCAGTTATTGATGCACGTTTCATCGCTTATCTTTAACATTAACTTAGATATTAGATTTCAAACCGTGTGTATTTTATCGCACGCTAAGTACACAACGATGGCGCTATGCTCGCTCTTAAGGATCATACAATTGTGCAGAGTTCTTCCTTGACGATCGCCATAGTGCGTGCTGCCACGGTAAAGATAGTAGAGGAAGCGGCGTATGCATTATACTCAAGAGATCATTGAAATGCAGCAATGTTTTAAATTATATTGGCGTTGAGGTATTTTATTAGATGTGCGTGTATATATGCGACAAAAGCAGAGTCATCCGCTCAATGTGTCCATCTGATCTTATACGTAGAGTGAAATAATTGATTATGTCTTTGATACTGCTAAGACAATAGTAAGTGTCGAAGATTTTAACCTTTCAAGAATAGACTAGTAAAATTTTACAATTTTAGATTCTAACACAAAAAAGCATTATTGTTTCCATCAACGCGTCTATCAACAGATGGTGCTGACGCAAGTGGCGAAAATAACGCCGCGCTTATTGACCTAATTTTAACAATCGACCCTGACATTGTCGATAACCTCATATACCTGAGATCCCGATCAGACATGATCATAACGCTCTCACATTCAAGGTTATATTTAAAGCCGATGTCACAATTGATGACAGTCGTGGTTTTAACGTTTAGAAGGGTGACTACGAGGTAAACGAATTCAAGTTAAATACACTGCCTGGAGTTATTTTCCATTTTGACACTGTATATCAAAACATGCATCACACATGTATTCCTCGACCAGTTTGTGCTAGAACGCAGTGATACGCCAAACAACGTTATTCTAAGGAAGCATGTTAGTAATCTCGAAACTCTAATGGAACCACAATATGAACTACAACAAAAAATGGGAACCGCCAGCACCAGTTTGAAGATTCTCGAAAAGTCGGAGCTTGACTTTATGGATTCAAAGTATTTCTTTAGACATCCTAAAACGCGGCTTATGAGAAAAAGACACAGACTTACTATTCCCTTAGGAAACGATATAATAATAAAATTACATAACAAAAAAGGTATTCAAGAAGTCGTTTGAAAATCTGTATATACTTCTTCGAGTACATCTCCTTCAAGCCATCGCACCTCATATCACAGAATATTATGTCCAGCCCCTAAAATACCGTAATAACGTGTTTTAAACAAAATCAAGGACCTTCCCTCAAAATTCTAGATGATACCCCTTCTACAGTTTATACGAACGTAGCGTGGAGTATTCTTAAGCCACTCTACTCGTCGAGCCCGGTGGCGTGGTGCGTTCCGCCTGCGGCTTGCGACCGACACATAGGTGCGCGGGTTCGAGCCCCACCGCTGCACATTTGTATTTATGGGGCTCCGTCTATGAAGCAATGCGAAAAGCAGTCCCATGGACGTTAAGCCTTGGCTGAGAGTCAGCCCAGAAAGTATTTTAAGCCACTCTACTTGATTTTTCCGATTTTTTTCTCAATCCATTGTATCACTGGTCCATAAAAAGGGCCTTAAGTAAAATGAAGTTAACTATTGTAATTATTAGCTCGTTGTCCTTCTAGTGTATCTCAGGGCTCCTGTCTTCAAACATTTTTTGGTGTTATTAGACTAGACCTTAAGCATATGGTCGCCTATTGGCATAAATCATAAATTGTGCGCTGACAACTTGAAGCTTTATAGTCTTTGTAGCACGGAAGAGTGCGATAGTACAGAGTGCTCTTGATGAGGTATAACACTGGCGTGAACATAATATTAATTCTGTCCCAGAGTGTACTGCAGTTTGTCTTAAAGAACCACGCGAGTACACACTTGACCATGAAGTTCCAGATATTCCATGTGTAGTGTTTTCCTTAGGTTTATTTAGGTAGAAACATGCAAGGTACGTGTGTTTACACACAATATTTTCTTCCTTTGACGATGATGCTTGGATGTATCAGTGCAAAACCGTACACGGGCATTAGCCTTACGGAAAAACAAAGTTATGGTTATCGCACATGTTATTAATAAACGCACTTATAAAAAAAAAGTTGTACCCTTCGTCGATTTTTCGATTTACTTTTCGCCACCTCGGCATCTTTATATAACTCCCGCTCAGGGATTTTCCAATCATAGTTGTCAGGGGGTAGCCTGACCATGGCCGACCCAGGCAGTGTCGGTTCAGTGACTGGTCTTATGGACTTAATCGTGGTCACCGAGAAGATTTGGGCGTCCCTGGGCAGCATTGACCCTAAGGGGGCGCCGCGGCTGCGAACGCCGCGCGATGTGAGGCGCTCAGTCCTCGTACAAGAAAGACCCTTAAATAACACTTAACAAGATGGTGGCTGAGCTTTGCAAGGCTCTTAATACCAAGATTTCCTGGTATTTTTTGGTAGAGAATTCCTGCCACCTGGACTGAAACTTTCCAAGATACACGCCGTGACGGATACCATGAAGCCGATCCTCTAGGAGGCCCGGCTGGAGACATATAAATACATCGAGATCCTTAAGGCCGCACTGGACACCGCGCACTGGGAGAGGCCCACAAGCCCTCTAAGTTTTAACATCGGCCAAGATAGCCCAGGATATACAGTTGAAAAAAAAGTAAAGATGAACAGAACGACTAGCCAGGGCCCAATTGACACCAAGGCTGGCACATTTTCGATAATCAAAGCTGGAAAAGATGTGCTGAGAAAGCCTGAAGGCATCGGTGGAAATTCGCACGGACGTGTCTGGAATTTGTGACGGAAGCGTGATGCTGTGTTAATTACCGAACAAATGTTTTCATTAAACAAAGAGCACTGGTAAAGAGAAGCAATAATGTTAGGTAGGTTGTCTTAACCTAAAACAGTTAAAATGTGTTCGGGTTGCCATTTTTGTTTGCAAAATCATCAACAATCTTATAGAGGCTGGCGACCCTATTACCACGCCATCACTCATTTATTGTGTGAAATATTATTTCTTCCGCCATTCCTGATTTTCGCTCTTCAAGACAAGCCTTAGAAAACTTGTTTCACCCTTGCAGTTTCTTTTTTCCACCGGCGTTCCCTTTTGTTAGCAATATCAGTCTTTAAATTTGATTGATTAGCTGGAAACCAACAATTGTCATCGGTGCATATCCCAAACACACTATCATTTGAAGGAAGAACGAGTGGCATAAACAAATAAAGGCAGCCGCAACGTCTAGAAAGACCCCGAGACAGACTTGCTTATTTTCTATAAATCCACCGAATATATCATCTATATTCGGCGATCTCCTTCTAAAGGTGTGCCAGCGTTAACTCTGTAGACCGTGAATTTCAAAAACTAAACTGGCTTGGCAAAAACCTTCGATAGGTAATCGACCAAAGATCTAATGCGGTAGTTGGCAGCCTGGATGCAATCTCCCTGGCTCTTGAATAGTGAACCTATTTTGGCGTCCTTCAAACTGGTCGGAAACGAGCCACTGCTAATTACTAAGTTGACACTACTATTACTAAGTACAGTGGCAAGCGGGCCGGCGGGCGAGTGCGGACGCATTCATTTTTACTAAGTTGCTGGGAACATTAGTAACTCCACAGCCCTAGCGCGCCTTCGTGGCAGAGCCTGCCTCGATCTCCGGAGAGCACTGCAGTAGGCAGCCTTTAACTCGCGTGAGCCTACCTTGAGGTGTCAACTATGGACGATCAATTATAGACCAATTATAGATTGTTGACGTTGCGTCTTAAAAATCCCCTAAGCATTACAGCAAGAGGAGAGAGGTCAGAGAAAAGTGGACTTAACCAGAACCACACCTGAAAACTCACGTATATTTGCCACAGCAATGTGATCAATGACGGACAAGCTATTTCCGTAATGATATGGCGAAAATAGCTAGAAGAAAACAACGCTGAATATATCTCACAGAAATGTCTGCCAAGGAGGTTGACATTTGTGTCTCCCAATAGCAAACAAGAGCGAGCACAGGTTGCAGGAACAGCGTCCTCCAGAACATGAGAGAACAGCAGAGTGATTTTTGAGTGGAATGGACTAATGGCCAACTGGATTGGAAACTGGAGTCGCGGCCAACAATATATCCATAGAAATCGGAATTCTTTTTTAATCCAGGCAAGTACTGTACAGTTTGACCGCACGTAACTCGCGACTCCGCGGTCGCGTCTCTCCGACTCATAACCACATGTGAACAAGCTGAAACAAGAAATGCCATGGCAAGCATTATCAGCGCTCTTTAACTATGTCTCGCCCACCCCATGGCATCCAGTCGAGACCTTTTATGCATATTCTGAGCTTGTCAGTTCCAGCGTTGGCATGCATTGCTGCGGAATTCATAGACGTCCGGGGAATATTAAGACAAGTTTGACAATCTCGAACATTATCACGTTATTAGCATTAGTGTTAATTTTGGTCATAGTTATCTAGGGGATTGTTTGGACACCGTGCTTGTAAACATTTTGCCGTTTCTCGGCAAACCGCCTTGAAAATACTTAGCCCTGGACCTGTAGATGGTATCATATGTTTCATTGTCAGGATCTTCATATGATTCAATGGATCTGTGAAATGTTTCTCTGCTGGATAAGCTTACTTCTTAGCTTCACGGGTAGAACTGATTGCGCGGGATCGAAATCTCGCGCCAGGAAGGCTCACTCGAAGTTTCTGTTTAGCACCAGTTTACACAACAATGGATCTCACTGCGGCAGCATACGACAGGGTATGGACTACGGTTGAGTTACTCTGCTCTCCTATGACTTCTGATTGCAATGGCGGCACAGGAGCGTCGCTGACCTCAACATTTATTGGGTTCGGGTGCTCAGCTCTCACTTGCTGAAGGATATGACGTTCCATTTAGATCATGCGCCTCTTAGCGTTTGCATCCATACGTTCCGACCAGTCGCAACTTTTACGAGCTAACTCGCTCCTGCATACAGGTAGTTCAATAAGTTCTTAGAATGAAAACCAAGAATTTTCCAAATCATGTTTTTAAATTTATCTTATTCGATATACTCCCCAAGATGCTCAATACACTTTTCCCACCAAGATTTCAGAGCTTTTATACCTCTTAAGTAGAATTCCGCGTCTTTAGACTGAAAACAGGCATTGACAGCAGCCTTAACCTCTTCATTGCTGGAAAAACGCTTTCCACCGAGACTATTCTTCAAATGTTCGAAGAGGAAATAATCAGAGGGGGCCAGGTCTGGAGAATAGGAAGGTTGTTCAATAAGTTCGAACCTCAGTTGGGCCAGTTTTGCCGATGCTTGCCGGGACTTGTGTGCAGGAGCATTGTCCTGGTGAAACAGGACAACCTTCTTCTGCAAAGCGGGCCGTTTCACGATGAGTTCTTGCTTCAGGCAGTCCAACAGTCTTGCATAATATTCTCCTGTGATCGTTTTACCGCTCTCAAGGTAGTCGACCAGCATTATTCTACGTTGGTCTTAAAAAACTGTAGCCATCAGCTTTCCGGTCAATGCCGTTGTCCGCACCCTCTTCGGAGGTCCTTCATCAGGTGCACACCATTGGCAAGATGCTTCTTGGGTCTCGGGAGTGTAGTGATGTACCCAGCTTTCATCGACGGTCATGACTCTGCGCCAAAAATCCGACGGATTGTTCGACATCTTGGCCAAATTTCGCTGTGAAGCGAAAACAGGTGCGTTTTTTTGGCCTTGGTTGAGCAAATGCGGCAGCCATTTTTCTCTGAGCTCTTTCATCTTCAAGTTTTCGTGCAGGATGAAATGCACACTACCCAAACTGATCCTCAAGGCCTCCGCTATCTCCCTAATGTTCACTCGCTTATCTGCGGCAACGATTTTCCGCACCTTTTCCACGTTTTCCTAATCAGTTGCCGTTTTTGGGCGTTTTGAACGTAGTTCATCCCGGTGCTCCTGCGACCTCTTTTTAACTCATTAATCCAGTTGGAAACAGTGGCAAAACATGGCGCAGAGTCACCGTACACCTCGTCTAACTCAGTTTTCACTTGGGTCGCATTCCAACCTTTGAAATAAAATGCTTGATAACCACTCGAAACTCTTTTTTCTCCATTATTCAAAATCACGCCGATACGTTTCACGGGAAAAGCGATCAAACGAAATCGCAACGGCCAATCACCATAATATTTTGACTGCTGGCAGTCGAAAAGTTGCAGTTCCTAATAGCGGTGAAAGCGCGCCAAAATTCGAATTCTAAAAAGCTCATTCTAAGAACTTATTGAACTACCTGTACTGCAGCAATATGACTCATTCTCTGACATCGATAACAACGGATAAACACTTCTGCATACATTGAAACCCTATGAGCTCCTTACGTCAGAAATACTTTGTTTGATGGGACACCAGCAAACTGCAAACTGCAAAGAATTCGTCTCCCACCCGTTTTTAGCGTTTTTCTCGTGGCAGAAATTAACCCAGTGTTTTTTTTCGAGCTGACCGTATCTCATCTTCAGTGAAGCCACGGTCAACCTTCGTGATCCTGGCCCAGTTATGTGCCTAGTTATCTGCACTGTGTAATCACCGGAATGCCGAGGAAGCAGTAAGCCTCATAACCTTTTCGCATCATCTAGCCTGCCTGTCCATATATGAATTACGCCAAATTTCGATTCAGGTTTAGAGTGAGTGTGCAGCTGAAATATCTAGTCACATAACAACAGAAGGTAATTTTCCTGTATCCATATCCACTTGACGATATCTTCCTGTTGCGTGGCTGTTAAGCATGGCCGAACGCATTTCATGCAGGGAGTTCGCCAGGGATCCTAGCGTGATATTGACCCCCTGGACGCATATCTCTTATGACGCTATAGTATTAACAAGTCTGCAACAGTCCAAGCACTTTAAGAAAACATTAAATTTTTTTCTGTCGTTAAAAATATATTGTGAGTGCCAGGAGCAATGCTGAAGTTGCTCATCAGCATCTTAAAACAAAACACGGTGCTGATTGATAACGGGTTAGCATTGCCGGGAAGGTAATTCAAACCACAGGTGTCGCGTGGGCCAATGAACTGAGGTACTACTGTTTTCCGTACCTCTGGGCGGGCTGCCAGAACGGGCTGGACTCAAGAGTGAGCCAAAATTAAAATGTACGCAGATTATGTAGTAATATTTAGTTGTAGCCTTTTCAGAGTGAAACAAGCAATGGATCAGCTCGTTACTTTCATGGACGAAAAGGGCTTAAAGGTTAATTGGGACAAGACAGTAGCCATAACATTTCGAAGGGGTGGCCGTCTGGCCAGGAGTGACGTGCTTCAAATCAGGGGAAAGAAATTAAAATTTGTAAATAAATTTAAGTACCTAGGGCTCACCTTATGATGGGGTAAGGTTTTCTTTCTAACGAGGGTTTTTGCGCATTTAAATACGTGCAGAAATAGGGTGGTCCACGTGTTGGAGAGTGACCCACTGCTGATAGAGGATTTGCAAAAACGATGGAATCTAAAGAAAACGTGCGTCTTTGACGTTTATATGCGGAACTGGCAAACCAAAATGAGTGAGGTAGACAAAGGAATTTATGGGACAGCAGCAATGAGGAGCACTAGGTGGAGGGCTAACAGGGTGAAAGATCGGCATTTAACCACGGTCTTTGCAGCCCACGTATTTCATCACGTTCTGTGCAACGTGGAGGGCTTCCATGAACCACAAGACAAATGTCAATGCAAACAATGCTGGAGTAAATGTTATAAATACCACGCCGCGGTTTGTCCAGCGGTTCGGTTCATAGCAGAACTGGCAAAATGCTAGATTGATTGTTGTGTTGAAACAGTATGATGTTACATAAACACACTTATTCAGCCCGGGTGTTAATAAATATTTGAAAAAAAAAACAATTGTCTTGTATGAACGTTTCGAATTATTATACAAATATTAAAGATGGTTAAAGCTAACCTCCTGTGCGCCTGCGCATTGCCTGCGCCTAGTCACATCTCATAGGCTATTCAACGACGGCACCGCAGCACACGATGCCGCGTGGTACCTAGGGCAGCTTTCACCACATCATATACACATACATGTATCTACAGGTTCATGAAGCCCCCTCCCCCCCGTCCCGCATAAACCGCGGTGAAAGCCATGAACAGCAAAGCGCGTGAAAACGTGCCGGTTCGTTCGTTTGGCCTGTTTCCGTGTTTCAGAGGTAATCGCACCCGTGTTATAGAAATCAGGATCGATCTCCGCCATGTTTCCCTCCCAGGAGCTGATGAATTGCACGTAGGCCGGAGTGGAAGAAAGTTTGAACTTACGCTTTAGGTCCTCTATAAACAACAGCGTGTCACCTAGCAGATAGACGTATCTATTCAGCGATGTACGATGCAGACCCGAGTTGTGCCGACGAGAGATGATCCCAGATGACCTGTATACCGTAAGAAGCGACTGGCGCGTTAAACAATGTTAAACAAAGCAAACATCGTTCGTAAGGATAGTCTCGAATGAGTTTCTATACAAAAAAAACGTGTTAAAAACGTTTACGTGTTTTCAAATTCCAGGAACTAGAAGTAAATTTTTTTTTTTAAGGAAGTTGTTTTCAATAAAATTCCAAGCACTGGACGGATCGAATTATTCGATTGCGTATAAATATAAAGGCTTTCATTTGAGTAAGATAGAAAATGCAAAAGCTAGGGATTGGGGAACTGCAGCATAAATGTGGAACAAACAGACAGTTGATAATACTAAAGAGGTTATTCCAGCTTAGTCATCAAGATCCGAGTGTTCTAAACATCTCATCACACAATCTCTACAGATGAAAAAGTTCAAGGAAAACGGCTGTCCGCACAAAGTGTCTCGAGAAGATGTTTGCCTAGAAGATTCAATAAAGACTTGTTCTCAGGAAGCACCCGACTACACCAACAACTCAAATTGCATTTTACTACGCCTATATGCACAATGTATCAGAGCCACGTTTATACATATATACTCGACATGATTACACGAGTGTTACGCATCTCCCTTTATCCCTGTATTCCGAAAGGCATTTTTATCCATTCTACTAATTTCTATTCACATCGCATCAATGCCGATTGTATCGCCACGGAGAAATCAAATGATGCCCGGTGTGCGTCTTTCTGTGTTGTCTTATTGAAATGCAATGGCCAGAACACCTACACCAGTTGCACAGAGGGGCTCCATATGAAGGTCAACCAACACCTTGCTCTTAGGAGAGAATGACCCCTCTTTCTCTCATATAAACATGAACAACCCTCGCAGTGGAAAAAGAGTCCAAATGTTTCGCACAAAGCGCGCTAATATATGTATGACCCGAAGATGCAGCCTTGACTTTATCTGGCCGAAGGGACGCCCGACTACATCAACGACTGGAATTATATTTTCCAACTCTAATGTCATGTACCTTGTATTTGTAAGTAAATACCCTTTCCTATTCTCTATTAGTTTATCAAGTCAATCGCGGCGCAAGAGGTAGATACCTCTACTAGTGATTTCAATGTCGTCCTATAACCGGAAAGCATAATGCTTGTTTTAGGAGATTCTTCACTGTCATAAAAAACTTTCAAATGAATTGTAACCTTGCTCTTACATATAAGCAAATAAAGCTTGTAACATGTTGTATATTAAATTGTTAATTGAAAGAAACTTGTCTTGCGATTAACATTGCCAGTCATTCTAGATTTTAATGGCCTCATTTACTTGCAGGTTTACGTGCTGATATTCTCCGAACAAATAAATGATATTTTGCGGATCTAGAATATCCACCGCGGTATATAGCAATGTTAACCTACGCTTTATAAAAATTTGTATGGGCTTCTATATCCAACAGAATATTACGAGTATTAACCGGGTACCGAGCGGTGATGCTTGTTTCGTTGATCGTGCATATATGCTTAATCTGAAGTTGATGATAGGATTGAACTTCCCCTTGAGACGACATCGCTCTGAAGGGGGTAATTGTCCTTTGGTGGGCAATCTTTCCTGTGGGCGCAGAGTTGGACGGATTAGGAACCTTTCGCTCAGCCAGTCTCACGTATTCATGGGCTATGCTGGCATGCTGAGAGAAGTATCTTATTTACATAAACGCAGCGCCGAATCAGTGGATCTTGTTGAGGTACATGCAATAGCTGCTGTTTTTAAAAGGGCAAGGCTATATATAGTATAGCGACAAGTCTAAGGACACAGGTGACAACATGGCGCACAAGCTATCCAAAACAGACGTTAGAGGTGATATTTCAAAGTGATCATTACTTCTTGTGATTCTTCCGCCCGAATTGCTTTTCTCACTCTGCTTTTTATATGTCTCTAAACACTGCTACGATCGATGTTATAGTGATTCCCAGATAAGTGAATTTATTTACAAAATGTACTACATTACCGCGTTTCTGGTTTCAAAGAAGTACTCAAGTCTATCTGATATTATCCCCGGGAATATTTTATTCTCGTGATTCTTAGGTGTTATTTCCCTCTAGGGTTTAGGCTTTGTTTCTATACATTTCCCATTAGGTGTAACATTTATATAGTTAAAAAATCTAAGAAAGTGTTAGATTTGTTTTTGTGTGCTAATTGCTAACAGAGATTTGGGAAACTCTATCCAAGCCTAGAAGACTGTTATTCGCGGTATTTATAGATCTTAACCC
>QVRM01006261.1:0-69845 GCA_003439945.1 Dermanyssus gallinae | reverse complement strand
ACCTTGCTTTCTTATATTCTCGTAGAAAACATGTTTCGAAGGTTACAAAGGATCCAAGAACGAAGCTTGGTTGTGGCGATTTAGGTCAGAAGTGTAGACACGCATGCATTTGTTGGCGTTACTCAATTAGTTAGTAGCCCACTTACACAGCTTGGAAGTAAACCCAAGTTGTTTTAAGCGCCCTGACTGAATTCTTTGATCAGCTCTAACTTTTTCGGAGAGTTCTCAAGCAGTAACTGTTAGATTTTGTTGTATATTTAAGCCGCAGAGCGCCCTCTTCTAGCAAAGAGGGCCTGACCGGAGACCTCGGTCTATCGTCTAGGTTAACCTCTCCCCCACAGAACTTGGTTAAACCGCTTTTGGCAAGCCCGGCGTTGATTGAGTCGTGCCCAAGAGTATTGTAGATGTCTGGACGAGCTAGAGCGGCGTTGGAATCTTCTCGGAACTTGTGCAGCAAACATTTCGAATTTATTTGTCATATTCACAGATGAGAGCAGAGCCTACCGGATTTGCAGTAATGGCCGCTCTATCATAAACAAATCGCCCTAGAGGACGCTGCAGGCTCCCGAACGAGTATGTATCGAAATGGCAAGAAACTTTTAAAACACCTAATACAACAAGGGCTGAAATGAAATTTCACCATACGTATAACTTGAAATTGCGTAGGCGTACATACAATTGGCGCATACATACGAGTATCGTGTACCTCCCTTCATTTATAAGACAAAGATGGGTTGTATATGTGTGTGTATATATATATATATATATATATATATATATATACTCGGATAGGGAAGCGACTAGTTCTAGCCGCGGTGATAGTCGAGTCGGCGATTTTCCCATTACAGCGCCTGTGCCGGGTGTGCAACGGGGCAACACTATATGCACTTTTCCTGCTTTTAGAGGCAAGAAGAGGGAGCCGAACTCTTAGTCAAAGTATCAAAATAAATTAAACCTATGTCTGAACTACAGACGAGCGAGCTGGTCCTTTCGCTCGTGGGTAAGACATTGAGGCTGTATCTCTGCCTGATATGTGGCACGTGACGAATTAACACTAGCCACGTACAGGTCGTTAGACCTCTGATATCGGTTGCCCCTCTTGACCGAATGTTATTCTTTACCCTCTTAATATCTACATCTTATAATGCATTTGCCAATCACGTCACACAAACCAACAATAAGCTGATCTGTCAATTTTTAGTTGCCTTCGAAATCAACCAAGCTCACGTTCGAAAAAGTAACCTATGGAGAAGTCTTAGCAGTTAGCTACCACGATTTTTCTTTACTTTCGGCAAGCGCAGGCCAAACAGGCATGAGTAGCCAGCTTCTCGAGATTATGACGTTGTTTTGCGGGCAATACAAGGTGAGCCAATCTAATTTATGTAATCGTATACCTGTGGGGCACATCCAACCGAATCAACGTATGCTTTATTTATAACAATATATTTACAGTGATAACATAAAATTCGCACCTCTGGTTGTCCAACAATGAGGTATTACACGCAGTACACAAGCAAAAGGCAATAAAGAAGCTATGAAAAAACAAATGTGTCAAGGTTTCGCATTTGTTTAAGACTCCTATATTTCTATCTGAAAGAGAGAGTTAATTCAGTCCGTCTGCCATTCGCGACTTCAAGTTGGTTGTTAATTGCGGTCACCTCGTAAACAATTTTTAGCCATAGCCAAGTATTGGTTTAAAGGTAACTCTCCGCTCGTACCAATCTGGGCCTCTGAAAATGTCGCTAAAATGCTCATGTTAAAATGCGTCGTTAAGCATCGCTAAAATATGTTGGTGGCATAGCTTTGCTAAAATAAGAGATAGGAGCGCAGGTTCTTAACAAAAGTCGCTTCTGCAGTTTAGCTATGACCACTAGCGTATTCTACAGTATTGCATCAAGAGTTGTCAGAAAAGAACGAGGTTACAGCTATATGACGTCTTCAAGTTCCTCTACCATCTGGTTCCTTATGCGTTGCACAAACCTATATGGGCCTCTGCTTTGTGTGTATTTCCGCTGTTGAAGGTTAGATGAAGGTCACACTCTCAGGTACACTGACTTGTTCTGATACTGTGTGTCCTGGTTCTGCCGTCACCGACGACGACAACAAGTTTGTCCGTCTCGAGAAGAGTTTTCGGCGCGTTAATAGAGAACGACAACAACGTATTGATTTGTCTCTGACCGCTTGAAGTTTTGTCGCCACCTCACCGCAACACCGGTGAGGTAGCGGCGCTCATCGAAGCATCCGATTAAACGGTACGTCGGAACTCTCTATTCCCGCCCCTCCGATCCACTAGATAGCCCATCGATGAAGACGATGATGACGACGACGACAACGATAAAACTCCACACTGAAACGACAACATCTTCGTATCGCCAACATCCGCCCGCCGTTGATTGCCTCAATTGTTGCCTCGCTCTTCCCGAAAATGCTGATCTTCTTTTTTTCTTCATCTCATGACGATGATGATGTTAATGATGCTGATGTTTTGGTGCTTAGTGACGACATCAACAACAACAACAGCAGCAGCAGCATCAGCGGCGGCAGTCGACAGGCAGGGTGGCAGCAATGGCAGCAATACTTGGAGAAGATGAAGAGAAAAAAAAATAGACAGGGAAGCAAAGGAAAGGAAAATACCTCAGGGAAGAGAAGAAAGAGAACAACGCGACATTGAGGACGAGAAGACGAAGGACGAATAAAAGTGAGCAATCAAAGAATAAGAGCCAGCGAGAGAGATAGATAGAGGCAGAGAACTATACCAGCGCCGATCCGTGTTAGTTCTCGGGCCGAAGCGGTTCAACCGAAGCGGAGGGACGCTCTGCCAACCTCCGGCAATGGATGCAGCAGCAGCAACAGCAGCAGCAGCGACAGCTATAGAAACAGGGGAGGTCGATCAACATAACAACAACAGCAGCAGCAACAGCCCACAACAACAAAATCATTATCATCATCAGCAGCAGCCACGGCGACAACATCATCAACGCGGTCATCATCAGCAACAACAACAACAACATGAACAACAACTACATCATGGTCGACGATGACGACGAGTACGCCGTCATCAATTCTCGCTCGAAGAAAGATTCTCACTCGGTAAATCCCTCCTACCCCATATATATACATATATATATATATATACATACATATACACGCATACATATATATATATATATATAATACATATATATATATATATATATATATATATATCGGCGATACGACGGCAGAGGCTCGTGCAGGCTTGCGTCGTTCGCTCTGCTTCTTGTCGGCGTCGGTTGCGGAATAAGGAGAACCGCGAACATAATAAACATGGAACGCCTTCGTTCGACGACGGGCCGAAAGAATTGGCCAAAAAGGACCCCCAGAATGAGGAAAAGAGAGAAAGAGAGAGAGAGAGAGAGAGAGAGAGAGAGAGAGAGAGGGGAGAGAGAGAGAGGAGCGGGGGGGGGAACGGGGGGAGGAGGAGAAGAAAAAGAAAGAGGAGCAGAGGGGGAGGATGAGAAGAAGGAGGAGGAGGAGAGGAGGAGAGCGACACCAACAAGAAAACGGGCAAGGGCGGAAGCGCGCGCGCGAGAACGCAAGAAGGGGAAACCAGTGCGAAAGAGCGAGCAAAACACATAGCCGCAATATCGGGCCTATGTCTGATCTGGTCCGGTCTGTTGATCGGCTCACGGCGTTCGGCAGCCGGCTTGGCTTAACTTGGCGGCCTGCGTGGCTGCCTGCGCGCCGCCGACGCCACCGTTCGCCTGGCCATAGGTTAGCGGCCGCTGTAGTCGCTGTCGGCCGCTGGGCTGCCAGGGGCCGCCAATCTTCATAGTCGCTCGTGGTTGGCTGGTTCGGTTGGCTGGTTAGGTCTTGTGGGTTGGTGCTTAAATCCTCATCCTCATGGCCTCCTCGCTGGTTATTCCTCCCCCCCCCCCCCCTTCTCCGCGCCCCCGACGGCACGACGATTCGTTGCTGGTTCTTCTCCCCCTTACTTCCTTCCTACCCTCACTCCCTCCCTCCCTTTCGACGTCATCATTGTCGTTGTTGTTTATGTTGCTGAGGTTGTCGTCGTTATTGTTGTTGTTGCTGTCGTTGTTGTCGTTCTTGTTGCTGTTGTTGTTGTTGTTGCTGCTGCTGCTGCTGCTGATGCTGTTTTCCTCATCGGATCCCTGCTCCAAGCCGATCTCGCCCCCACTAATCCACTACGCGTTCGGCTTTATGCCGACCCTCCGAATCTAACCTTCGAGCAATGCGTTCCTTTCTGAATGTCACCATCAGCGTCGTTATGAGCTGCTTCTTTTGCTACTGCTGCTTCTGCTGCTAACGCCACTTCTGTCACTTCATCGTGAACGAACGAACAAAGTGCGCGGCTTTAACCAGCAACCAGCTGTGCAGCGCTTCGCTTACGCAACAATAATAACGAGAACAACATCAACAACAACAACAACAACAACAACAACCAGAAAAACAACAATAGCAGGAAGTAACAACAACTGATACAATAATGATGGCGAGCAATGTAATGGCGCGCGAGAACTGTATCAACCGCAACAGCCGCAAAAATAACTGAGACTACAACTGACAGCAGCAAAAACAACAGTCACAACAAGGCCAACAACAACAGCGACAGCGCCAATAAAAAGTTGTTAACAGAATAATGTTGATGAAGCTACAACAATATTAGCAACAACAGCAGCAGCGGATGGCATAAAGGCGGGAAGTATCGACAGTAGTGGCTGGCTTCGACTGTGACAATGACTTTATCATCGTCATTATCAGCAACAACAACAACAACAACAACAACAACAACAACAACAACAATAAAAAAAAACACAATTACAGCAGCAACAACAGCCCTAGAGCTATGAGTATATCAATAAAGTTGAACACGACACGCATAAGGCATTCAGGAAAATCGAGCGAGAAAAGGTCGAAGAAAAGACGCGCTGCGCACACACACATACAGTCAAGCCAGACTTGCAGTATTCGGCGTCGTCGACATAATAATAATAATAATAATAATAATAATAATAATAATAATAATAATAATAATAATAATAATAATAATAATAATAATAATAATAATAATAATAATAATAATAATAATAATAATAATAATAATAATAATAAAATAATAATAATAGCCGTCGGCGACAACGGCGGTCCAGTCCCAGCGTGAAGACACAGCGAAACCTCTAAAAAATGTCGTCATCTTTGCCGGCCGCTTCGGATTCGGCCAAAAGGAACTAACTACACAGTGAGCGAATAGGCGAAATAGGAGAAAAAAAAACCCGGCAATGGAAAAGAACGCTGCTCCAATGCCTAGCGGTATGAAGAAGTGGGAGAAATTGAGAACGGCCAGCCAACGCAGGAGGCCAGCGCGCAGCAACTACGCATATTCGTAACGGTCGACAGCAGCAACAGACTCGACAATAACGGCAACAACAGCAGAAAAAACTAAGAGAAAAAAAAACGCGCAGATGAAGTGGAGAAAACGGAGAAGGCGATGCTGAGTATATCTTAACATCGCTTTCATCTTGATGTATGTACGCGAACGACGCCAGTCAGCAGCGAGTTGTCAGCATGAGGTCAGCGAATTCATGATATATACATAAATATATATATAATTAATAGTAACAGAAAAAAAATATATATATATATTTCTGACGTGGTTTACTCAATGGAACTGCATTTTACAACGCTTATGTTCTCGGTCGGTAAATAAAAATGGTCGAAAAAATGAATCAAACAACGAGGCAGAGAATCGCACTCCTTAATCCATGGAATGCTTTGTATAAGCATTTTGCGCGACAGGTAATTACAATGGATATTACCGTTAGAACTTCTAAATTGCATTTGGTGCGTTTGTTACAACGCCGAACAATAAATAAGGCGACGCGCTCTCAAATATTCACGCAACTGAATCAGCCCACCTGTACAGGATCTTCATAATACACAACAGCACAGGTAAAAAAACAAGACGCGAACAAAATAACAATCTGAGTGGGTGTTCCCCTATACAAAGCACCACAATCCCAATACAGGATATAGCTACGTCACCGGCTTGATTCAGACTATTCATAAATTAAAAGCCATTAGTTACTTCGCGAAACAAGAGGTGCTTCGTTGTGAGGCATCTAATTTTTTTTGGAGTTTGGAGTTTTGGAGAATGCAGGAGCAGGTTTTGGGGAAGCGGCATACAAACGTGTTTTGACTAGACTTCAAGGATACTGAGCGCACTGCAATAGTTGTTACACGCCTAGATGAGGTTCGACTGGGGGGGAGGGGGGGTGTGGCAACGCGATCTCTACAGGTACAATACCTCGCGAAATTTGATGTGCTAGCATAGGAACTTATAGCGTGTACATTTTTCCATTGTGAGTAGGTTAAATCGATTAAACAAATTACGGACCGAATCTCTTTTTCTCCTAGAACAAATGGCTCTAGGTGCATTATTCTGTATCACTCTAGCTCGCCGGAGAATTCCATCATAGCCAGCACCTTAGAGAAGATACCATAGAATAGATCTGGAAGGAACACAGCTTTGTACATCAGAAGTAAGCCCTTCGTGAGGACCCCCATAAAGTTCATTCTATGCAGCGTAGATATCACAGCATAACACTTGGGTGCAGGGGATGCCACTTCATGTTTTCCTGGTAAACAAGCCCCAGGCACCTAGCGGTTTGCGAGAGCTCAATTATCCGTGTCTTGGGTAGCAGGTTGTCAAGTAAGGCCAGCAGCCTCGGCGATAAAAAAAAAACAATGAAATTGCTTTTATTAGGATTGGCAGCTAGTCGAAAAGTGCTCAAAATGCGAATTAAATTGCCAATATCTAGGAGAGACTAGTGCCGTATCAACATTCCGATGATTCACCCGGAATAGCAATTGTGTTCTTAATTACCGAGCAAAATGGCTTAGTGGCAACAGCCTTTGCTTTGCATTCGGGAGGCCTGGCTTCGAGACCCAGACCAGCCACTTCTACATTGGTTTTTATGGTTCCCAATTTAAACTATGTGAATGCCCGAGTGGATTAAAAATCGACCATGATCGAAAAAAAACGGGGAGCACAGATGTCTCAATAAAAAGAGATGGTGCATTACCATCTCATACCAACCCCCCCCCCCCCACCAAGTTTATTAGAATAAAATTTAGAAAGACAAGAACCCTGCTGCCACCAGGACTCAATTCAATCCCGCTCATACCACCTGCCTCCGTCCTAAGAAATTGGGTCTAAACCAAGCGACAGCCGGGGTGGAGCAACCCAGTTGAGCGAGCATCTTGACTAGAAAGGAATGGTCAAGACAACTGAGAGCAGGCGACCACAGAGACCGTTGATGATTTTCCAGAGTTAAGAGTAGCTGCCACGCAAGAGTTCGAAACGATTGCAATAGAATGCAGCGCTTCGCAGCGCGGATTCATTTTTCGAATATGAGACCCAGGATATTACTGAAAGCGTCGAATGCCGAATTTACGTCGACTGTGTCATGAACATCTAATTACGAGACATCTTATAAGCGACATAAGAGCATATCAATGTTAGTTTCAATATGACTTCTATGTGGGTTTAGAAAATAAGGGAACTTGGTAATCTTCAGAAAAGAGCAGAGTTCCGAAAACCGCAGGCTATAGAGTGGTAAACTTCGATCAATTTGGAACAGCAGTACGGTCTATGCATGTACACGACGTTGTTCTGGCTATGCGACTACAAGTCTCTAGCGAGAAAAAAAGGTGGTTTTATCGCTAGGCTGCGCAACCGAATGGAGCTTGACGTCGCCTAGTCTTCGTAGGCGTTTACCTGATGCAACTATTTCGTTACTACTAAATCACCTATGGAGTAAGACGCTTGCTCGCAATGTTTTAGCCACGTTTCACTTACCACTGCAGCATCAAGTAGGGCTCCATCTTCCTCTAAACGAATATTTATTAAGTCCAAGTGAACGATTTTTTTGGTCTTCTAAAGCTCGCGTTTAGGTGGATAAAAGCTACGCTACTGGTACCAAATCTAACGCCACGCGAGTATATATATATATATATATATATATATATGAAACTGGTGGTGGCGGGCCAGGAAATCAAGCAGGTTACAGAGGCCAAATATCTTGGCGTCCTACTAGACAAGGGTCTCAGGGGGACAAATCACATTAGAAAGTGTACGGGCAAGGCGGCTAAAGCGGCTAACGCGATAGGCAAGATTCTGCCAAACTTACACGGCCCGCGGGAGTGCCGGCGACGACTACTAATGTCGGTTACCGAGTTTATTGCACTTTTCGCGGCGCCAGTCTGGCTGCAGAACACCTTGAAAACGAGAACGGCAAAAACAGCCCTAAGAAGAACGCAGAGAACAGCGGCGCTTAGGATCCTGCAGGCCTACCGCACGGTTAGCACGAACGCAGCTCTGGTACTGGCTGGCTCCCCACCTTGGGACTTGGTAGTGAATGAAAGGAAAAGTATATGGGAAGGAGGGTCTGAATCTAACAAAGAAGCTGAAAGGGAAAAGACGATAAGATTGTGGCAAGAAGAATGGGATGCCATTCCCGCAGGCTCATCGGGTTATTCACTTCGCCTGCTCATCCCGGACATAAAGAAGTGGATTGACCGCCCGGCGGGAGAAATGAACTTTTTCCTCACGCAGTGTCTCACTGGCCACGGTGATTTTCAAAGTTATCTATTTCGTATAGGCAAAGCTCCCTCGGTAACCTGCGTGCACTGTGTAGACGGCATCGACGATGACCCCGAGCACACTCTCTTAAAATGCAAGGGACTAGAGCAGGCAAGGACAACCGCCATAGCGCTGCTACGATTGAGATGGGCCAAAGAAGCAAGAAAACAAAGAGTCGGGATACCAGACCCGCCGAGAAGTGACATGAGAACGTTTGTAGAGTACATATGCAGCACAGCATCGGCATGGAGGCTGGGCGAGGAAATGGCAACTGCGGTGATGAAAAAGAAAGCGGAGCTTGGCAGGTACAGAAGAGAACGGATAGCGCTTACGACATCAACAGATGACGTGGCTTGTAATCAAACGGGTTCGCAGGTGTTGGGACAAGCACGTCGGACTGGTGGGGGAACCCGTGAGTGACCTCGGCCAAATGATCCGTTAGGCGCTTGCCACTTCTCCTAATGGCCCATAGTACTGTTCTATGGATATCTGGGCCATTAGAGAGTGAAGCTTAAGGGGGGAGGTATGTTTAGTGGGTAGTGGTCTTGGCGGACCAACATCCAACCGCCAGGGTCGAGCCCCACACTGCTCTCGAGAGCGGAAATAATCTGTACTCGAAGCGTGCGTAAATGCATTCACCCTCCTCCACAAAAAAAAAAAAAAAAAAAAAAATATATATATATATATATTGATTATGTTCAGCAGATACAAGAGAGTTTAGTATATATATATATATATATATAGAGAGAGAGAGAGAAACTAAATACTCTTGTATCTGCTGAGCATAATCAAAATCGTACATACCCGACCAGATTGCGCTTTGTAGAGCCCAAGGCTTTCTGTTAAAACGCATGGCTTTTAAATAGTGCCCCCAGATGTACGGGACGACAGCCTCATAAACAGAAACGATGATGTAAACTGTTGAACCGTTACCACTTATACGTACAAGGCATGCATGTCCATGGCAATGATGTGTCTACGTGCACACAGAGTTGCACGCATCTTCCTCTTCAATGCTTGGGTTGTGCTTGTTCGCGAGATAGATGAGAATTACGAATACCGTACCGACGGTGCGCACACGATGGACGTAACGCGAAGACGCACGCCGGAGTGCTGCAGATAACCGCTGTAGATTAATTTCATTCAGCCTATGAGCTTTGTAAAGGAAAGCCAGAAATAGAAGTAAAGGTACACCTTAGGGAACCTCTCGACATGAATCAAAGTAGCGTCTATGTAGACGATATATATATATATATATATATATATATATACAGACGAAAAACAATTTACAACCGCATGTGCAGTTTCTCGCCCTTTTCGTGTTATGGTTCGACTCGTCACCACACTCACCACCACTACTACTACTAATACCACCACCATCATAATGATTATCAACGCGCCGTAGCTTTACATTATTTACTCAGGCACGCAGAAACAACTAATCAATGGTTAGTCGTTCGCTCAAGCGTGCGGCAGCAGCAGCAGCAGCAACAGCAGAAGAAGAAGCAGAAATTGACTGCCAATTATCGGCGCCACGAAGCTCGCTCTAAGTAAGTCAGAAACTAAGTACACAGCAAATATTCTTTAATTAAAGCTGCTGTTGCCAGCAGCAGCAGCAGCAGCAAACATCGGCGCAGTATTTCATTTGCTAGTCCGATAGGGACGTCGGTCGATTTGTTGCTATTGTTGCTATCGTTGTTGTTTTGTTGTTGTTAGTAGTGGTGGTGGTGTTGTTGTTGCTGCAGCCGGTTTAGTCAAGTAGATGTAGCCGACTGTATCCGAGTTCTATTCGGCATGTGTGTAAGTATGTTGCATTATCTATGATCTTATTTGTTTATATATATATATAAGAACAGGGTCTTCAAATATTGCTATACGAATGTATATATATATTTATATATATATATATATATATATATATATATATATATATATATATATATATATATATATATATATATATATATATGGAGTATTTGCAGGTACTTGCTTGCGTGAGCAGCCCAGAGGCAGGGCCGCCTGAACATCTCGTCGCGAGCCGGCATGGCTTGATTTGGGCTGAGTCACTGCGAAGACAAACTTCTGCAACTCCAGCTACTGCTGCCGCTGCTGCTGCTGATGCGGCTTCCCGATGAAGGCAGGGACGTCTTCGTCTCAAGAAGACATTTAAGGCTCGCTAATAACCGCTCACTTAGTCGTCAGCGGCCGCCGGGCCAATTTGGATACCAGCTCAGCTGGCCCTGGCCGCACAGAAACAGACGCCTCTTTCTCTTCCACCCCTTAAAAAAAGACGCCTATTTCTCTCTCTCTTTCTTGCTCGCAGTTTCTTTCCCTAGCCCTCTCTTCATTTTCGCTTTTATTTTGGCTAGAGCTTGAGTTATCGTTTTTGGTCGTTGTCGTCTCATCACATCGCTAATCTATCTTCATCTCCCCTCTCACTTCGTTTTGTTGGCATCGCATCTCTCTCTCCTTTAACCCCCCCCCCTCTATCTCTCTCTCGCTTTCTCTCTCCTTTGCTAGGCTAGTCTTCATTTCTTGTTGTACCATCGGTGATTGAGCAGACAATTTCGAATTATGGTGGTACTAGAGATGAAGGCGATGGCGATGGTTGTGGTGGTGGTGGCGCTGCTGCTGCTGATGATGATGATGATGAAAGAAATCTCCATCATGTTCGTGTGTGTTTATGAACGCTGTTTGTTGTTGTTGTTTATTGTTATTGCGGCAGACCCCCAAAAACAGATAGAAATGCAGATCCCTGCCCGTACGCAGATCTAGCTTCCCCCCGACTAAGAACGACAACGAGACCTTGCCCACTAACTGAGTTACTATTGCTTTGCTAGCTCATGACAATTATCCATCTGCCTATATAAGAGTTGCTCTTCTTTTTCTCTCTCTCTTTCTCTCTCTCTCTCTCTATATATATATATATATATACATTTATTAAGAATACAAATGGAGCGACAATTGTCTCTCGAGAACGTGTGCACTGGGAATATTACTCTCTCTCTTTCTCTATATATATATATATATAAATATATATGCATCTGTCCATCCTGGATGCGACCACTCGAGAGCTCTGCCCAACAGGACAAACGTCAAGTTTGAGTCGTCCTACCTCATGCTGGCCGTCGTCCTGCGTTCGTTCGTCCTGACAGGCAACACCGGCGGCAGCGGCGTCGGTGGGGACGGTGACGACGATGGCGACGACGACGACAACTAAATCTGCTGGCCGATCGACTATTCGAGGCCAGCACAGAGACGTAGGCCATGCCGTGCGCACAATGGTAGCACCACTGTCACCTACCGTACCTTTTACCCACCCGCCCAGGTACTTATCCACCTGCCAACTGGCATGTTTATGTTACATGGGGCGTCGTTGCTTGGTTCTTTTCTAAGCTAAGCTTTTTCCTCTATTTTTTTTGTTTCGTTTTTATGGGAGGTTTCGAGGATGCATAATGCACATGCGTCGCTTGCAGCTGTCAACAACTAGTGTGGTGGTGGATGGGGGGGGGGTGAAAGGACCCACAAACTCACGAAATCCGTATTCCTCCCAACATGTCCTCTCGCCAGGCTCGGCATGGCGTACCATCTCCTCGACACCGTCGTCGAGAGGGATTCTAAACTAAGCTAACCACCTATTCGATCGAGTCGTCGTGGTTTGGTCATCGTTATCATGGCTTGCTGCTCACTCGTTTTACTATATGCCGATGTGGGTGTCTGTCTGCCGGTCTGTGTGTTGTATGTGTTGTGTTCCTAAGTATCGTGTGCGAGTGTCCCGAAAGCATAATTATTGTCGTTTGGTCTTCATCACTGAAGCCATTCTCTATTGCCGCCGCCGCTGCTCCAGCCATTACCGCGGCTTCTGGCCATCACAGGCTGTATCCTCATTTTTCGTCTCTTTTCGTCGTTGCCTTCCGACGATTTCCCCTACCGCCCTCTTTCTCTCGTACGAACCTTTTCGGTGGTGCTGTTTTGTTTAGCGTTTCCCTCCTTTCTACACGAAGAGGTGCATAAATATATATATATATATATATATATATATATATATATATATATATATATAGTATTTGTTATTGCTTCAACCCGCTAACGAAACATGTCGATGAGGAGATCAAGGAGCGGTGGAGATGGCTTTGTTTTTCGTGCTGCTGCTGCTGCCGCTGTTGCTGTGGTTGTTGCTGCTCTATGTGCTCTCGATGGGTTGAACTCATTTGCGCTTGTTTTCTTTGCCAGCGGACGCTGGGGTCGTGCGTGTGAGCGGAGATATCGTCAACTGTTGTTGATCGCGGTTGTAGTTGTTGTTGTGTGGCACTGCCAAGCCGGTCGCTGGGACGTTGTGCACTACTGCCGCTGCTGCAGCTGTTATTGCTTAAATATTTATGTGATCCTGTAAAAACCTGCGAGACAGAGATCCAACTTATTATCAACAACAACAACAACGCCACCAACGAGGACGCGGACGGCGGCGAGTAAGTAGTGTGAGAGGGAATTAAGGAACAATTGAGAATTCACAGAAGAAATTCGGACGCGTGAGAGGCAGCAGCAGCAGCAATTTCAGCAGCAATAGTAGCGCTAACAGCAGTAGAAGCAATATCAACAACAGAACGAAAAAAAAACGTGTCTAGATACACTTAGACTGGAGAGACAAAGAATTCGGCTGGGAAGGATTAGGCCGAAAGGGGAAACGGAGCAGAGAGGGAGGGAGAGAGAGAGCGCGAGAGAGATTAAGAGGGGCAGAAAGTAGGGATACACGAAAGAGGGAGTACAGCAGCAGATTCACCACCACCACCGCTACCGCCAGAGAATTAGTAACCACCAGCAATTTGACGCTCACAGCGAATGCGCGCATAAGTGAATGTGGGGTTGCTCGCTGTTGAGGCGTGCTCAACGTTGTGTAGTCCAGGCTTCTGCTGCTTATTATGATGATGAGGATGTAGCACCCACCAGCTGCCCCTGCTGCTGGTTGAAGTTGCAGATGCTCATTGGCGTCTTGGCTTGTTCTTGTCCTTGTTCATCATCATCTTCGTCTTTATCATTATCCTCCTCGTCGTCATCGTCTTCCTCTTCTCCTTCTCCCTCTCCCCCTGTCGTTCGATGGTCGATAGCGAGGGGTAAGATAAAGAAAGAAATTAGGGGTTGCGTCATTGTGATCAAAGCGTCATTAGGGCGACTGGTAACGACGACCTTCGTCATTCCTACCTACCTTCCGATGACGACGACGACGACGACATCACCACGACGGCCTGTGAGTCGTGATGGTGAGGACGACGACGACAATGATGACGATGATGATGGTGATGGGTTTGATGGTGGTGAGGATGATGCTGATGATGGGTATGATGATCTTGGCGATGATCGTTATGGTGATAGACTTGACGATCTTGGCGGTGATGTTGGAGGTGTTGGAGGTGGTGGTGATGATGATGATGATGGGGGTTGGATGGTGGTGCTGATGATGATGCTGATGATGATGCTATTGATGGCGGTTTGATGGTGGTGCTGTTGATAATGGGTTTGATGGTCTTGGCAGTGATGATGGTGATTGTGGTGGTGATGATGATGAAGAAGGGGTCGTGGCGCTTCGTTGCCAGCCGCAGCAACTTGTGCATCTTTGATGCACACACGCACACACACACAGACACAAAGACATAAATGCACCAAGACACCCGTGGATGTTAGACAAACATAGTCAAAGCTCCGACCGACGCCTAGCGAAAGGAATTGGGACACACAGTGAAGAATCGGGGGGCACAGAGAGAGAAAGAGAGATATGAAGGAGGGGAAATAGAGAAACACAAGGAAAAACGGCAGGGAGAAAAGCACGCAAACAAAAGCGAGATGCAGCCGAAATAGAGACACCAGCGGGCGGACGGGCGGGCGAATAATTAGGATCAGTGGATCGACCGAATGCCCGATCGGCTGACTCACTCATCAACGGTGGCGGCGACCACTGACGAACAACTCACTGCTTCGTTCACTTTTACCGCTGTTGTTGTTGTTGTTATTCTTGCTGTTATTGTTGCTTTTGTTGTTATTGTTGCCGTTGTTGTTGCTGCTGCTTAGTGGTGTTACTTGTTGTATCTGCTATCGCTGTCTGTTGTTGTTAATGTTGTTGTTGTTGTTTATGTCGTCGTTGCTAACATAATGATTGTCGTTACTATTATCGTTGTGATGATGATTATTGTTGTTAGTATTGATCACTCACGCCAACAAAGGCGTTAGTGCCATGGGCGGCGCTGCTATAGGCTTCGCCACTGCGACCCCGGCCGTGCTGCTGGGACAGCCGGCCAAACTGTCCGCCTAGCTCAGTACGACCACATTCACAAGCATTACGCAGCGGCGCCTGCTCTCTCGTAACGCCGCAACGTTAACAAACAAGAAGCAGCTGCTTCTCTGTAGAGTTGCTCAACTTAAGTTGACTGGCGCGCGTTGGTACGATGCGCTAGGATGTGCTAGTTTTCATCGTAGTAGTAGTAGTAGTAGTAGAAGTAGTAGTACCAGCAGTCAGAGATGTAGTGGTAGTTGTCAATTTCAGAAGTGCCAATAAATAAAAATATTTTACGAGTTGGTTAACAAACGTCTCATTTTTTTGGCTCAATGACTATCTCGGGGAAGAGTTCAGTAAAACCCTAGTACAAAAAAAAAAAAAAAAAAAAAAAATTTATATATATATATATATATAAATAAATAAACAAACGCTGCTGTGAATGATACCTTAGCCCGTGCTCTAAGGTCTTCTGGCTACCCTTGTGTTCTCGAACCCGCAGGTTTGTATACAGACGACTCCCTAACAGCCCTTGAGGGTGGGAAGACACTCGTCTGGGACGCTACCGTGACTGACTCTTTTGCACCTTGAATGGTCAGTCACGGCGCTACCCAGGCTGGTTATGCTGTTTCGCAGTTTGCCTTTGAGACCTTAGGGGGCCCAGGTAAAATTTCTGAGGGAGTTATTACTAAGATATGCAAGTGTGTCAGATTGGCCACGGGGACTTACGCGCTGGTGAATTTTTCCGGCAAAGGCTGTCATTGGATGTACAACGTGGAAACACCACGGCGGTGCTTGGCACCTTGTCCAGCTGGTCGACACCAGGCCTGGATCTGGGGCTTATGTAGTTTGTCGTCACGTTCACTGGGGGACAATTGTTTACACCCCGTTATGAGTTAAATAAAACTGTATGAGATAAAATATGTAGAGTTTATCTGTCGTCCTCTTTGCTTAGGCTGCTCGACGTTGTGTGGCGGCTATCACCTCGGAGACAGATTCTGCGAATCTTTTTACCATCATCCAGGATTCATGATCCTCGAGGAACGTCTCCAAAAGGAGCTTTCCAGTCGCAGGTTCCGGGACAGTAGCTCTCGCTCAGTGCCGAAAAAGTCGCAGCGTTCATAGCAGTGCCTTACATCGTCAGCCTCCCCTGAGTTGCACATGCGGCTATATAGATATAGCTGTAATACACGCTCAATTGGGGTTAATTGTCTACCCGAAATACATAAGAATAAAACATACTCAGTAAGGTATACAGAAAAAAAAAGAGAATAACTAACTATCTCTGGCGGTTTGTCTATAACGTAAAATCATCCGCTTCCAGAACACCACTTCATATGCAAAGGATTTCCTCCACGAAGACCACTGCATTGCACGTAATTATGTATTTGTCAAGCTTACTGAAACGGGTACCTCGAATACTGCCAGATATAAAATTGAGTTCAAGCAACTTGTTTGCAACAAATTCTGTCAGCACAGCATTTTTGTGCCGTAGTAAACGTCTGCCGCTATCCGTGAATTGATTGGCCGTTTGTTGCAGGCCTAAACTTCATCAGAGCACATCATATCTGCGATCTTCTCGACCCTGCGCTAAATTGAATCGCCCTCCGATCGCTTTAGCTGAGGTTGTCGCGCTAGTTGTCGAGCTGCTGAGGTAAACCTCTGTTCCACGGCAATCGTACTCGAACCAGATCGAAAGAAAGCTAGAAGAAACGAAGACAAAAATCCACACTGCTTGTTCATCTCTTTCTACTCACACATCACCCACAGAACTAGTATTTTCTAAAATTGAGTTTTAGCTGGAAGTATACTTCAGTGAGAAACGCGTTCGCAACTTTCTATGTCAGAAGCTCTGTCTATAGATGGCCGACTCGGGAATGCCACCGTCATCAGTCAACACGAGCCTGACACGGATAATCGAAAGACCACTAAGCATGAACTCGACCTTTCCAGAGCTGTATGGGGTATGGGGTCACTTACACGCTCCCTTCGAGGACCAGTAAATTGGCCGATGCTAATGGCAATGAAAACATACCTTTCAGTTCAACATGGAACCCCGCTAGATGCAGGCCGTACATCATCCGCGCAAACTTTAGTTCACCTCCTCTGTTAACATGGGCTTTTACAGGAATCCGACATCGGGGGCGGGAAAAAGACTTATCGTAAGTAGATTACGAATCGAAACGACATCGACTTAGTACCAAAAGTATTCTCATGAATGGTCAAATTTTTAGAAGGATTTGTTCTACTACCATAACGAAAATAAAGTTAAGAAATTAGGAGGTAAAGCTCAAAAGGGAAATATCGTTGAATCGCGATTTTTGTTTCAAACAAATTCAATACTTGATCTTTTACATCGGTATAACAAAACCAAGTCATTTTTACTGTCACATCAAAATAGGACAGTTATCGCCAACTTAGTGAAATAGGATATTATGAAATACCAAAATGCTTCTGCGAGCTCTTACCTCAATATAATTGGTAAAAATTAGTCCTTGCGTCTTCTTTAATGTATGAAAAATGCTGAACAAATTCGATTGATGCTGACCTCAAGCGAAATTCACCTCTGTCGACGAACATACCTCCGCGGCAAAATTAAATCGTTTCAGTTTTTGATACATTTATGACTAGAAAGTTAAGTCTAACGTGATGCAAGCGATGGCTGCAGGTGAAATCGACTCCGGAATTAGAGGACAAGGTCATCGGCATACATGAGTGTTCTCATTGGCAGGTGGCGCCGCTGAATTTTAACCGACAGATTGCTTACTAATATTGAGAGCAATAGGGGGCTGAGGCTCTTGCCTTGTGCGACCCCTGCAATTTGTCTGCTTAATTTGGATGTGTTTAGTTACCTAGTCATTGAGTATCACAGACCCCTCTTGTGGCAAAGCCTGTAATAGTTTTAGTATTACCCTTAAGACCGCTGACTTCTCGACAATACCTTTCTCAATACATATAAATATATAGCACATTACGTTAATTATTATCGAAGTTCACTCTCAAACTTCAATTTAAACCGTCTCAGCGTTTGAATTCCACTATCCATTGCGGAAGGCACGATAGTGCAAGTCTGCATAGCCGTCCATCAATTGTCAGCAGCTAATGTGATTTTCAGTGTACAAAGTATGTGCGTTTGGATATTTGGTTTCGCAATTCGTGCAGCTACTGTCTCGGAATGACTAATGATTACCTTAACGGGTGTGGCCCGGAACAAAATCAAATTGAGGAAGTCTTGCAGGAATATAAACGAACATACATACATATATACGTACGTATTAGTTCTGGTTTCACTCATCCATACGTTATTGAGTAGCGAAGCGGGCAACAGGTGCATTTCATACGTCATGCGCTAAAGAGCAAAGAGACGCCGAGTGAAGAATCGAAGAAACGCGGAGACAACGCCGCTCAGTACCTGAATCGATCATCAGTGAGGTTCGGCCTTATTAAATATGAATTAAGAGTGCAGCTACCACGAGGACAACGTTTATTTCACTATGCTACTCCAAAAAAACTTCTATGTAAAGTTTTCCGCTCGCCGGTTCTTTTCCGAAGCTAACTGGTACATATAGTACAGCGGCGCTTGAACCAAGCACCTCCATGCCGATTTTCCATTAGCTGCCTCGATCAAATGTAAGGCTATTACTACTATGCACGAGATATGAAATGATGAATAACCAGTACGAAATGTTATGTCAGTAACATAAGCCTAATTGTTGCTATAGATGGTGGTAACGGGGGCGATAACACTCCTATCTTTAATATTATTGTGACAATATCTGCATGATCATTGGTGATCATGTAAGCGGCCACAATGAGAGAAGTGCTAAACGAATACCGCTTCGACTTTGTCGGGTTTCCTAGTATCCATGTGTTTTTTCTTATGCGCTAATAATATATATAAAGGGTGCGTCAGTTAAATCCGGACTAAACGTCATCGCCCGTTTCGCAATTTATGTCTAAAGAAAAACAGATATTTCAGTAATTTTTTTTACGTGCCGTTAGGTACACTCCTGTGGAACATTTTTATTCAATGTAGCCACCTCCAGCAGCAATTACAATTTCAATTCGGGCGCGAAAGCGCCCGCAGGCCTTCTTCAAAGTTAGCGGATTGAGATTCTTGAACGACTCGACAATGGCTCTGCGTAGCGCTTCTGTATTCGCATGTCGAGACCTGTTAGTCTTTTGCTCAACAACGCCCCATACATAGAAGTCCAAGGGAAGCAAGTCTGGACTGCTAGGGGGCCATATTGTTTTGTCCCAGAACGCCGTCGTGTTGCCCCGTAGCCAATCCTGGACGAGATTACTGGTGTGGGCGGGAGCGCCGTCTTGTTGAAGGACATATTGTCTTCCATTGGACACTCTATCAATCCATTGTTTTACCACGCTTCGCAGAACACGTAAATACACTTCCTTTGTTACGGTTTCGTGTCTGTCAAAAAAGTGTAGGGGCATCACGTCTCCTTCATTCGACACAACACTTAGGACGTGCACACTGGCAGGATGTTTGGTTCTATGCACGATTGGTACATCCTCAGGGTTCTTTGCGAGCCACCGGTCATTTTTCGGGTTATGTTTTTGTCAATGGTGAAGACAACATCTGTCTGACTTTAAACGTGTAAGACTTGTAGCGCAGTTCTTTGTTGATAATCCGACGCATAGAACAATCACTCATATTGAACTTGATCGCTAAACGGCGCATCGATAGACTTGGATCCTTAAAAACGCAGTTTTGCACCATTTTGATCACTTTTGGCGTCCTCACTTCTCGTCGGCGGTTGTGAATCTTCTTATAATTATATATATATATATATATATATATATCTTAATTATATATATATATATATATATATATATAATTATTATCACAATGAGAAGGCTACAAAGTGCCAATAATCAGACATAACTATATGTGTTATTACAGGGTTTGTTTTATAAACATAATTGCTCCGAGATTAGCTTTTTTACCCGGCGTGTGTTTTTGGCCTTCACATTACGTTAGTACAGGCTGACTCAGATATATATATATATATATATATATATTTGGCATCAATATTACGATATGTGTGATTCATAACATAAAAACAATCGAAAAGCCACCTTGACAAACTTTTCACGTCATTTCCGTTCTGAGAATAGCTGCTGAACAAATGAGAGCGCTGACTCGGCTCGTCATCCGACAAATTTATCAAGCATTCGCACTCGAATAAAACCGCTAGTTCAACAGCAGCACTCAGAAGCGTCATAACGCAACTGATTTGAACTGTTGGCAATCTCGTAAATCGGTCCTCCGGGGATACCAGATCTTCATTTTTGTTAAAGATTTTTACTACCAATTAATGGTGAATAAACAAATCAATTCTTAAAGATCGCCTCTATTATGACACAAAACGTTCAGGGCATCTTTCTGAAGTGGTCTGAGCCAAGTTTGGACACAATATACACACGAAAATTAGCGTACACGCCTAACTATCCTATCATATCTTTGCAAAACAGCTGTGCAAACACAATTGTTTTGTAAAGTATTTTTTTTCCGATTATGCGCATATATATACGCGTATAACCGGAATCATTTCATTTATAAACGAGCATTTCATTTAGACGCAACGAGGCAATGCTTGAGAAAAGCAAGTGGGTGAATTTTACTGCTTCCCATACAAATATTTTTAACGCAGAGGGTCTGAGCCTTATTATTTTCTTTAGTAAAGAGCACCCTGGGCAAATCTGGGCTTCTATGAGGTAGAGTCGGATTCACGGGGCGAATTAACGCTTCTTTTCTGGCGATCCCTAAAATCTTCCGGATAACAGTGATACGTAAAATATGAACCATGCCAGAACTCAGCCCGTCCTGGCCGTGCGGAATACACGTAACAGTGTTTTGCCGTGTACGTAAATTATTAGTGAAAGAGGCAAACAGTACGAGTGTTTTGCTGTACCAATTTCGAGAATCTAAAGACCGAAACTACTTTGACTTCTCAGAACTTCACCGTGTCTGAACTTTACCGCCAAGGATGGAATCCAAAAGTGGTCCTAACCCTGTTGCCGGGTGCTCACCAGGTTTGGAATAACTTCTAAGTTTTATAACGAGACGCCTCATAGAATAAATGACATTTGCAGATTAGACCCTTAGTACACAAGTATTTCAACGCTAACCTGCCTTATTTCTGGATCGATCTGTTACCTGCGACGCAACAAAGTTATTCTACAGAAAAGCAAGCAGGAAAAGATGTACTTGTCATGCCCAGCCAACCAAAACGCTTGTATACAATAAAAACAAAAAACAAAATTATGCTGGGTCGCTCGTGCGATGCTGAAGGCAAATTTCCCCTAAGCGGCCGCGAATAAGGTGATGGATCAATCCGGTTCTGTACGGCAAACAGCTTTGACGCCTCAGAAAGGAAAAAAAGGACCCACACTCGTGGGTAAGTCATAAAGAGGCAAAGTGATCTCTTATTAGAACAGTTTTGTGACCTCCTGCAAATTGTGATTGCCCTCTTCTGACGCGAGCACCTGACCCTCATTTATTCCGACCGCCTGTGCACTTTTTAGCTAGGAAAAGTTCACCTGATTTAGATAAATATCTAATACGGCGCAATATTTCTTACTTTGATTTCAGTGCGTCTCCTGACCGTTTTGACCATACTTTTTTTTTTGATGAGAGGGAAAAATGCTTTTACGCACACCCAAAGCGGGTAGTGTGGGACTCGATGCCGATGTTTTTGGCATAATACTCACTAAAAACCTCTCACCTAAATGGCCTCACGTTCAGCTGGAACCATTCTTTAATACTACTTCAACTTAACACTACTTCAACTTTGACCATACTGCCTAATAAATACGTACTGTACGCAGCCACGCACAGCTGTTGCAGGGGGCCTCCATATCCACACGTAATCTACAGCAGCCACGCAGTTATCGACAGTCGTCTAAACAAATCTTCCAAATGATGCTCTCGATAGGCATCACAATACGAGGTAAAAAGCCATTTCTTGCTGTTGTTGTATGTATCGTAGCTTCTTTAGGGGCTTTTCGAGCTTACTGCTAGCTCACCCGTGTGATTAGGATCTCACTAATAACCTTGTATCTGCCTGAACACGCAATGTCATCATTACAAGCCGCGTTGCCATTCTGTGTGTGCTCCTGTTAATATTGTTATTACATTTCCCGGCAAACCGACAGAATTGGGCGGTATTCGCCGAACACGCAGCATCAGCATCATGGCAAGCATGTACGAACTCATGTACGCCCCAGCTTGCTCGTTTTACACGTCAATCTTTTACACGCCTTGGACAACTATTGCGGCGAGTATACGTACTTAGGTCGGCGTTCTAAGGCCAAGGGGCTTTAGAACCTCGTCGAAGTCGGGTAGCCGATATATCTATTGATAATGTCATAGATTTTGTTGGTGAGGCGATCGATCAAATGACGTGGTGTCACGCACACGGCAAAGTCCTCCGTATTCCGTGTTGCCAATTTTCTTCTTGCCGGTGCTTATCGAACGTGCCAGGCGCGCCGAATGCTCACACTCGCACACCCTGATGACCAGTGCCGGCTCAGCAGCCACGTATCTATTAGGACACGAATCTGTTTAGCGCTGTGACCAATCGAGAACTCTGGCTGTCTGGCTGGCTAGACAGGAAAATGGCTAGATGAGTATGGTGACTTATTCTTAAGATCTGATCGATATTCGTCGACCATCGCAAACAAAACTGCCGCAACAGAAATGCCGATGTGTTGCCACTGTTCATCGTTGGAGGTCGTTAAAAGCGTCTCATGTGGGCTTCTGTCGCCGCTCTCGCCATTCGATTCTGCTATGGGCGTTGCATCTGCACTTGTGCTTTGTTATCACACGTCAAATGTCTTGCTTCTTTTTTTTGGCACCAAAACGCTGACATTTTTCTTCTGCAGACAGTTGTGGCTATTGGCTGTTACAGGAGTGGTACGGACTGAAACAATGATCGCGTTGCTTTGGTGTTTGATTTTGTGTTATTCTGCATTGATGGTTGATTCTATGTGTCGACAGAGATCATAAAGCTTTCGTTAGTCCAAGGCGGTCAAGCCGCCTCAACATAAATCCGGTTGTATTATTATTAATGCTGATCATTTTAATTTCTGGAAAAAAAATTAAGTAATTTTTTTTAATCTTACACTCGTACACACGATTTGAAAATACATGGCAGAACAAAGGGTCTCTCGATCTCTCTCTCTCTCTCTCTATATATATATATATATATATATATATATTTTTATTTTTTTTTAGATTTTCCGTAAGGCAATTGCCCGTGTACGGTTTTTTCGTGTCATGGCTAATTTTCATCCACTCCGGCATTTACCTTGTCTAAATTGAAAACCATGCAAACCAATTTAAGAGTGGCCGGTCTGGGTCTCAAACCCAATCCTCCCAAATGCAAAGCAAAGGCTTTGCCACTAAGGCATCTTGCTCGGTAGTATATATATATATATATATATATACTCTTTCTCTATAAATATATGTATATATAGGAGAAGTACTGCTGTGATATAGCGGCAATCCTTTGCGAGGCGTATTGGTCACCTCTTCCTTTAAACTTGTCAACATTGGCACCGTGTCTGGTAGGACCATTTGGACCTACCAGACCGTGGAGCGTAGGGAGTCCGACAATTTCGGACGTGCTTGCCAAACAGTACAACCATATTAGAAATACAGAACAATGCAGTAGAACCACTCTAATGGCATGTCTGCGTAATGTGTACGACGTGAACATGTTCAGTATTTGATCAGGTTGACCGTGAGGAATTCTAAAAGCCGAAATCATTAGACTAGATATGGCTGCAATGCTGAACGTGCGGCTTTCAGGGGAACGCAGCTAGGCAAGCCGTATACAGAGTTCAGCTGTCAAGAAATTGGCGTCGTAAAAATTTGTAAGCCATAGTACCTTTATTGCCCATTAAAGACTACAGGCACTACCACACGTAAACCTATCATATGAATACGCTTAGAGTAACAGGCGATTCGTTTTGTAAAGACTGCACAACCTTGAAGATAGGTTGAATTTGAATTTTTATTAATTCAACTAACAAAGCGTAATTAAAGGTAAACTGCCAATAATTATAAGCATGTTAAAGTAACTGCTTAATTGTTATTTTTGGAATTGTTTCGTCGTTTGGTGTAAAACACTTTGATCCCACTAGTAATAACAACTAACGAATTGTGAGTATTTAGGAAATCGTTTTTGAGAACTTTAGTATCAGTGTCAACAAATTGAGCGGCCAGTCAGCCATATGCAGCGTTAGTTTTGGTATGCTTATTGCTTGCCTTATAAATAATTAACTCACCCTGTATAATAGTGTTTAGCACTTGTATCTAGATCCTTTTAGGTTGCTTCCTAGAGAGGTTCGGAGCACCAACCACGTTGACTGCTTACCCAGCTTAGTTAGTGCAGTTGTTCTAGTACATTGGCTTTTGTTTGGGCAGAAGTGTGGCATTAAGTGGGTCCCTCAGGAGACTCGTCGTCAAAGGCAGCGCCCGGCACGTTCAGTCAAGAGCCGTTAGTACCCAAGATCCGCACCAGCAATATTTGTTTAGTACTTGAGGGCCCCTTGTGGTATTCGAGATCCTTTTTTGTAGGTCTCTGCTGGACTCTGTAATGGATCACCTCTTAATATGACCCAATCCACAGATCCGGCTGTTATAGGCGCTACGAAGCTGTTCGTGTCCTTATGGCTACTTAAAGGCGACTTTTGCCTTTTAAAATGCATCGAGTAAGTTAAATAAACTGATTGGTGGCAGCATTGACATATGAATGAATAGTGCTTGTTAAAAAAAAAAATTAAGCAGTTGGTCACGACCGCTCGAGCAGTTTAGTTTGGGCACGAACTATGCTTGACCCCCCTACGCGCCTCAAGAACTAGAATATATATATATATATATATAGCTCACTCGCCCTTATGCCGTATGTGCAACTTAAGGCTGACGACGTAGGTATTATATTAGTAAATACTATAACAGACGCTGTGCCTTTGTCAATACTGAATGCGAATCTTTGGCCAGTGAGAATAGATGACAAAACATACCGCTGAGAGTCAGCGACCATTTTGCCGCACAGACTGTTAGGAAACCCTATGTCTGCTTATGCTGCCTTTCTAGGCGCCCCTGATATAAGAGGGTGACATGTGCATTTAGATATGCATGCCAAACGAATAATATATCCCTACAGTTTTATATATATATATATATATATATATATATATATATATATATATATATATATATATATATATATATATATATATATATATATATATATAATTTGTTTCTTTATCCTCCCCTTTAGGCTGTATGTGGACAGTGAGACGGCTGATCTCATCATTGCTTCTCAGCGTAGCAGCTGTTTACTCTAATCAGCCTGAGTGCCATCTTGTCACCCTGATTTGTTTACTGCTCTTCTTTGTCCGTTACTATTGATCGGCGCTGACAATATCAAACTCCACATAGCCATGCGATACAAAAATGATGCGAGATTTCGAACTGTTCCTGACGACTTCGCGTAATAATCAAAACACATGGGGCTAAAGCTATTGCCGCGTAAAAGCGACACCTTAGGAATGAGGGCACGAACTATCAAACGAGGAACGGGACAATAACGAGCACGGTCTACATACATGACAGAATGTGCCAATCAAAACGAGTGGCAAAGTGCTGAATGTTAATGAAACAGCCCTGCGCTCATTTGTTGTCTGAAACGTTTCTGTATGTAGTAAATAGTCATATACTCTCGTACTGTGCCAGTACAGTTTTAAGGTGGTGTAAAAAGTGAGGAGCCTTGTATTGCCTAGTACTTGGGGACGTCGATTTCTACAATAAGTTTCTATGTATTTTTTATTGAAAGTAACTGTTAAAATACCTGATGCGCACGGGCCTCCGCTGTTAAAGCCACGGTAGTGTGAGACTCAACAAGCCACTGAAATCGTCTTTTTGTTGGGGATGGCCGCAGTACTGTCTCTTCTCCAGATTAGTATTTCACCTGGCCACTTAGTCTTCACATTAAGATTGCTCGAGTTTATGCGGCGGCTATTTTTGTTATTTTTAGAAACGGAGACAAATTCTGCGAAAATTGTTACCATTAACAATGAGGTAACTCCTCATGACCCCTGAAGGGCGCCCTTACAAGGGCTTGACATGGCTCAGGCAGGAGCAGTCAGTTTTTGCTAATGTGATGTAGGTATTGCTAAAATGCCAGCTATCGTGGCTTAATAGCAGTTGCGCAAGTGGAAAAGTAAGCGAGCCATATTTACGGCTGTGTAATTTTTTAAGACGAGGAAATATTGATTCTGTCTAGTATTCAGGGTGGCCTGGCTGGATTGCTTCCGCTTCGCAACGACGCACTCACAGTGAGTGGCCGCAAAAAGTAACCCCGAACGCCCACTGAGGTGGGACGACCATCGTGTTACACTGAAGTGACTGTTGCGTCTGGACTCAGCACGGCACGGCATGAGACGTCACGTCACGCTACTATAGTTTTTACTGCGGGCGGTAGGTGGTGGTTGTGATGTCTCTGGCGCTCCAGCGGCAAGGCACGCACAAAGTAAACACAGCCAAGGGAAGCAACAACAACAACAACAACAACAACAACAACAACAACAACAACAACAACAACAACAACAACAACAACAACAACAACAACATCATCAACAACAACCATCATCAGGGCCCGACCATCGGAATCGGTCCACCTGAACGCCGACCGATAGTTCAATTCACTACGATTTTTTTTGCAGTCGTTTTGTGTTTTTGTCCTCTCACCTTTGCCTCTTCGCTCCTCGTATTGGAGGGCTCGGAGAAGGAGAATTACCTTATCCGTTTTCCAGATACTTTCCGTATATGCCTGTATTACCTTCGTCTTATATATATATATATATATATATATATAATTTTTTTTGGCGCTTTGCTCTCTCTCTCTATGTTTGTCGTGTGCACGCATGCGCTTTTTCTTTCATTGTTTGTTCGACGTCTTCATTCTCAGTTCTACTTGCAAATGTGTGCCTTCGCCTTCTCTATGGATAAATTTCTTTTCTCTATTTATGTTTCTCTCTATCTGGTCGCTGATCCTTTCCACCATTTACACCATTCAATGAACCACCAGCCTTTACTGTACCAGTACAGTTTTCTGTCTCGGCAAAGGGCTGAACGAACTGGTCACGCCGCCTCCACCCGCTGCCTCGTCATTCATATATATATATATATATATATATATATATATACTCATAGGTAATGAGATATGCCTATCTAGATGATAGATAGAGCCGTGTTTGTTCCACTGCTGACTGCGTGATGAGTCTTTTTGCGTTGTCTGTTGTTCGAGCGCGCGTCGCAAACCGATCGTTGATTATCCGGGCCTGATTATCCGGGCCTGATTGTCCGGTCGGCCGACCCAATGGGTGGGCGGGCGGATTGCCGGTCGAGGCGGCCGCAGCCGCCACCGCATGCGAATTCCGCCGCCTTTTGTGTCTGGTGGCCGCAATAGCCGCTAACCATCGTGATGAGAAGGATGACTAGCATGGCGGTAATAGCAGCCGCTACGAAATATTCCTGCCATTACATTCATTGTTATTATTATTATTATTATTATTATTATTATTATTATTATTATTATTATAAGTTGATCTTTATTTGCTAGTATTCGTTTATTATCAGCGTTCTAAGTATGCGAAGTTCGAACGTAATTTATATATTTTAGCAACGGTAGCTTAGTTACTTATCCGAACGCAGCAACATTATAAGCGACATTGCTTCTCGACCCACTACGAGAGGCAAGAGTTGTCTCAAATAGTCTTTTTCGTGCTGGTCCACCTATTACTGCGCCTCTATTCTACGCGCTAGATCCCGGATAAATCATTTCATACGATATAGGCATAGACCTCCTTCTCGCTTTCTAGGAATGGATAGGCGTCACCGTTTTCCAAGGTAATACCGTGTTCCAAGGTAACATCATTTTATCACCTATAGTCAGGCTCTCTGAAACGTGGCCGGACGATTGATGATAAAACTGGGACTTTATGCGCCACTTTCCAGAAAAGTTCGCCTCTGTGAATCGTGTTGAACACGTTACGTGAATCAATTTTCACCATCACACGCATTGGTCTTGCCGCCTCCACGAATGCTCGAGCTGCGTAGGCCATCGCCTCCGGTCGTGGCATTATTGTGGCTATTATAACTTTGTTATCTAGCGCCAAGACTATGTTTGCCACTCGTCGCCTTAGGGATAGCCCGTACAGTCCCTATCTGTGGTCCCAACAACATCCTCTCTCGCACGACACCCACGCCATCACAACGTGGTCTTCAACAAGCTGAGCGTATAAGTGATGTGGCCAACGCCCGCGCTGGCTAGTCCACGATAGCCAAGGGCGTACGTATTGAAGACAGTGACGTTCCAGGCCAGCGGCCGATTGTGGTCCTAGTCTCGGCTGGTAAGACCCTCCGGTTGACGTCTATAGTCCACCGGGCTCCAGTGTAACACGACAGCCGACTTGTCTGGAAGCGAAGCGCGCCCAAGGATGTCATCGGTGGCGTCGTGGCTGCTCTGACATTCCATTCTCTCAAAAATGGCAGTGTCAAGTATAAGGCCACTGGAGCCGCGGAATTGGTCGTCGTCGTGGTCGTCTACATGTAACTCGCAAGCCGTAACCAAGAGGTTAAGTGAGCAGTCTAAGTGGCAATTTGGTCATATCTCCTCCCCGATGACATCTCTTTATTTCAATCTCAACTTCTTTATACTCTTTGTCGATATGTCCAACCTTTCGGCAGTTGAAGCAGCAAGGAAGGCCCAACCACTTCATGACCTTGCAGATTGTATAGTGAAGGTCATGTTAGTAAAGGTTATGGAGCCGTATTCGCTTGAGATGAGCAGATCGGGACCCTCTTCTCAGATAAAGGAGCTGCGGGCTATCCAGTTAGAGAACAAGAATGGCTTTGCCACCGGGAAAAAAATGCAAGCACTGTGGGGATCGAGCCCAACAAACCTTGGACGAGCGGCTTAGTTTAGCGATAATAAACATAGCGGTTCTGCCAGACAGCAGGCCGTTTAGTGAAAACAGGCGAAAAGCAGAAAGCGGTACCCATTAGTACGACACCCTACCCGCACCTTACAGGATCATCTGGGAAAGCTCGCTGCCTCAAACGCTAACTCGGTTTTGACAATGGCCACCAACAGAAAGCTGCCGTAGTTTATTTTGTCTTTTTTTTTGTTAATGCTAGACTATTCTCCGTCCTCTACGGGCTTGGAACTCGCCGTGTGGTACATCTTCAATGCACTGAGGGCCAGGCATGTTAACATAAATAGGGCTTCTCCAACAGCCCTATTTATGTTAACATGACAGCGGCCATGTGACAACATGGCCGCTGACTCTCAGCGGTATGGTTTATCATCTATTCTCAATGGGCATCGATCAAACAAAATTCGATCAACAACAGGGATCAAACCGGCGACACCCCGGTAGATGACAACCATGCGCACTAGTTCCCACAACCACGCCGCCACACAGTTTATTTTGTCTGTATAATTTCAGAACACATCTAATTTCTTTTATAACTATTATGAAGGGTATTTAACTGGGTCGTTTGTGTACTTGATATATCTTATATTGCAAAGTACAGCAAGATGACCCCTGTGGACAAGTCTTGCCTATTATATCTCTGAACGTATGCTGACTTATCGAGCAGTTTCTAAAATTTGTTTCCAACCAACTCTTCCTGTTGGGTGAAACTCCCGAAACTGCACTTTACGTAAATACTTCAGAGGGCCAATAAGTGATCTTCCGGGCTTTGCCAATACAGGAATTTAAACCTTAGGGAGTGGTGTAGGACCCAAGTTTACCCGAGTCCCATACCAGGCACTATTAGCTGCCAACGACCTGCGTGCATTATTCATTTCCAAAATCTTTCATATAAAAAAAAAGTTAGCATGAAGAAAAAATGAAGAAGTTATACTTTGGAGTCAGTTTGGTTTGCACTACCTGAATAAGCACGTTATTTACCGTGTATGTTTTTCATCAAGATTCCAAAATGGTATTCAAAGTTAGCAATGCCACATACATGATCGTACATTCTCGTATGTGGTTTTGAATCTAAATGCGATACATTGATTTAATTAATCGAATTAATTCAAACGTCTCTTACCCTATATCATAGACTCACTGCGTGGCGATAAGCGTGAAGCAAGTGTGCATTATGTCACCTTAGCTTTGGGCTCTCGCAGCATAATTACAAAAAGAAAGGTTGCAACATAGGGACAATGCAGTTAAATGAAAGCCCATAGTATGTAGTTTGTGAATACGTCGCGTCTTCTATTCCCCAGTCGTGACGGAATTGTTGTCTACTACCACACCTTGTCCACTCATGGCAGTGTCTTCGTGCAATGTAGAAACGGCACATGTCAATAATAGCTAAGCCGACCACCGGTTAACTAGTCTGGTTGCGGTTACTCGGGTTTGGAAATTGATTGGACTGTGATAGTCATACAAAGCACCGTTATAATAATAATAATAATAATAATAGGGACGTACGTGCATTCGTATCACATTAACCTACAAAACAGATTGTAAAAACACCTTTGCTTTACAGATAATGGTAATGACAGTCATCTGAGAGTCCTGAGTCTGCGTTAGAGCTTAACTGGCGTTTATTGTGTACCTGCAACGGTTCATATTTTACTAGCGTGAATATATCACAGCTTTTTGCGTTACTATGAGTTCATATTGCTGTGCGCTACGCAAAAAAGCCACTGCTACGTTCTGTACAAGCCACAGCGTTCGACGCTGACCTTCTGAATGGGTGTTGGTTTTATATCGAAAACGTACCTAAATGAGAATCAATTTTTTTGAGTTCATGCAATGCGCCAGTGTTGCATTGATCAAATATTGAGTCAACAGATGGCATGGTATAAGTCAAGAAAGCATTGCAAGTATAGGTGTTGCAGATGTCAACTGTGTACTCCCTTCACCAGTGTGCATTATTTAGCGAGCTGGAGCTTGAGATGAAAGGGCAGTACAAGCGTTTTGTAGGGACGAAACTTCGGGGCTTGTTAGGATAAACGCGGAAAACGATATTTACTAGTCGAGATGAACCCTTAGTTGGCTCGGTGCTGTGGTTAAAGTTGAGGTTTGCCATTACGTGGCAAAAAGTCGGAGACGGTTGTGTGGTGTGGCTGTTTTTATTTTTATAATCAAAGTCCTGCATGATTAAGAACAACACTTTTGGCAGGAGAGGACAATCTTTTTTTGCTCGAATATTGCTCGAATCTTTGTTTGCTATCCGCCAACCGGATTTTTTAGAGAGCATATATTTTATTACTCATTTGTTACGCGTACACTCTCGGCCGCCAATTTATTCTGAACATTTGGTTATCTCTTCAAGATCTTTGCTCAACATATGTGTATATTGTATCTCCTTGGTTGACTGAAGCTCGTTAAAACTCTCGATGTCTGCAGGCGTTTACAACTACTCGCTTGTCCATTGAGTAGTGCTGCAATACATATATATACTTCATATTTTTTTATAAACACACAATTCTATGCAAACATTGTAAGATGTTCGTCCCAGTCCTGCTATAAAGGCCAGTGCGGGCGATTCTTTACTTTGATATCTTGCACAAAACTTGTCATAATATTTAGAAATGCTTACGTGATTTGGCTCGTGGGATTTTTCTATCCGACAGGGTGTATGATGAACTCGTTGGGTTGCTGTCCTGTGGGCTTTTAAGTGTCGTTAACGCGACCTCTTGTTCCGTCTCATTTCTTTAACGTGCTTAACCAATATCTTAACTGAGGGGGTTAGTGTCATGCTGCCTAGATATGTGAATCCACTTGAAACTTCAGCTCGTGCCCATGCAACCTGAGCGAGTCATTCTATGCTAGCCTGCATGGTTATAATTCATGGCTTCCGGCTCGCTAGGTCTGCGACAAGTAGCGCAGGCAACGCAATGCTGAGATGAATGAGAAGGCCTTGCACGAAGCCGGGCTAAAACTATTCGACCCTGGGTTGGAGGATTTTGAGCTCGTAGTGTGTCTTTCAGGATAACACGTTCCAAGACTCCAATCTCAGCAAGCTGGAGCCGCGCACGTGCTCTTAATCTTGAGCCGAATGCGGCACAAACGTTTCTGTTAATGTCTGTCAGGAGCATTGCACAGGCCGTAGGCAACGATCTCTGACGTCTGCAACCATGTTTCTAGACACTATAGGTTCAGTCAGTGCTCCTTATCATCCGGAATAAGCGACATGATGCACTGTATTCATGCTTCGAGCAGGTTTTCGGTTTTCCATAGTTTTACTTGGCATCTATTGAAGAGGGCCGTGTAGTTAAACGCAAGTACTGCTTCCTGTGGTCGGTGTTCGTTACAGGTGCTGTCTGGTCCGGGCGCTTTGATTCCCGAGAGCTTTTTGCCGTGCCACTTCCTAAACTATGAAGTATTCCATCAGCCTGGCTCTCCCCCGACCTGCCTACCATTGTAGGTGGGGGGCAGGGCTTCGGAATCGTGTCATGTACACTAAGAATGATTGAGAAATAGGCGTAGAGTCGTTTTGTGTCCGCTGGACATAACAACCCTCATAGTGAAGTATTGCGGAGCCACAGGTACATTATCTGCTGTGGCTCATCTGGAGCAGTCTTATATCCTCTAGGCAATCATTCTTCTGCTTGGCTTATTCTAGTATTCGTTGAAAGATGTATAGAGAGAGAGAGAGAGAGAGAGAGAGGGAAGGATCGCACTGTCGCTCATGACATGGAAGTTCATGCGGGCCAGCTCATTCGTCTGGAAGTTATAGGCTTTAGCCTGGCTGCATTCTGATGGTTTAGGTACACCATTGCCGTGCTTCCGTAGCTCTACGTATCGTGTACAAGATTTTAATGTATATATATGTATATATATCCGAGCAAGATGGCTTAGTGGCAGAGTTTTTGTCTTGCATGCGGGAAGCCTAGGCTTAAGACCTAGACCGGCCATTTTTTAATTTATTTTTATGGTTTCCAATTTAGACAAGGTAAATGCTACCTTGGAAGGACTAAAATCGGCCATGGCAAAAAAATCATAGACGGGCTTTAAGTCTTACGGAACAAGCCAAATATGTATATATATATATATATATTACATAAATATTTAAATTAGATCCGCACTGTGTAACGCACGTATATATATATATATATATATATATATATATATATATATATATATATATATATATATATATATAAATATATACTCAAGCTTTAGCACGTTGTTAAGTACATATATATATATATATATTTGCATACGCATATATCCCATAAGTGTGTGTTGTACGTGGTTGCGTGTGGCTGCGCACGATCATTCGTTTTGAATGTGGGAGCATATGAGCGCGCTTAGCTAGACGCATGTCAGTCGCTCAACCCATCGGGATCGTTATTCAAATTTAGCTGCCGCGGTAGAAATAGTTGTTGCTGTTGTAGTAGTAGTAATAATAGTAATAGTAGTAGCGGTAGTATTGTCATAACACGATTTTTGATGAGAAATGTTCGAGGCGTATGGCAGGCGCTTGAGAGATGAGGAGAAAGAGAGCGGGGGGGGCGAAATAATGCCGGTCAAACAAATGATGGTGACGATGATGCTGACTGACCATTGCCGTTGTTGAAAAACTAACCAGAACTGATCGCACATATCACATTACCTACACGGACAATATCAACAACGACAACAACAACAACCACAACAACAACAACAACAACAACAAAAACAACAACAACAACAACAATAACAACAACGAAAACAACAACAACAAAAACAACAACAACAACAACAACGTCATCGCAGCCCTCGCGTGTGCAACAACACAATTCTACTCTACGTGCACCGAATGGAAGCTTTTGCTGCTGCGCTGATGTTACCGCCGTATAGCCGTCGAAGCCCACTTACAACGTGAAGACTTATAGTTAGATAGCTAAACAGATAGATATGTAAGTGATGGCTGCCTATTATGCGCGTAGCTTTTAGTGAAAAGCCAGTCATAACAAGAGCCAGATGTTTCTTGTCGAACTTTCACGCTGCTGACGGTTTTGCTGTATCGGAACACTAAGCATTATGATTGCTGTGATCATAGTGATATGATGATTATTATTCATATGAGTTAGTCTTAGCATTGTCAGCATCATTGTTAGCACTATGAGTACTATTCATTTGAATATTCTTGCTGTTAATATTATTATTATTATTATTATTATTATTATTATTATTATTATTATTATTATTATTATTTTTCATTTTCATAGTCATCAAATGGTTAAGCGCACCGATGACAAGCCGTTGTCAGTTCCAGTCGTGAATCCCTTACCGCGCAGCGCTTTGGCTTTAAGTTCGCCGCCTCAACTTCAATAATAGCCCAATCACATCACCAAGTTTACCCACTTGAGCAAACCTGAGCGGCAAAACTGAACTGAACTGGCACCACCACACCCAAATAGTCCCCCCCCTCCCCGCCATCCAAAATGAAGCACTTTTTCACAATGCTGTCGACTAAATTTTGCCGATAGTCTGGAGCACCACCGGATTTCTAAAGAGCGTCGCCTGATTTACAATACTTTACTTATATATATATATATATATATATATATATATATATATATATATATATATATAGACCTACAAACATGCATAATCCACTACGGGCGATTTTAGATCTTTTTAGCCAGCTTCGCCTCGTTTCTCGTTTGCTGGCTGGCCTGTACGAGTTGTGTCGGGGTCATCTCAATCAAAGCAATGTAGTAGAAGCTTTACGCCGAGGCAAAGCGCGTGCGTTGTTCAGCTCAGCGTGCCGGGTCGGCGGGCACAATACGAGGCAGACGCAGATCGGCGTTGGTCAGCGGCAATGGCTGCGGCAGCGGTTGCACAGTTGCACGCTTGCACGGTTATCCGCGTGATCTGCGGAGTCCGGAAGCCGGCGTTGGAGACGCGCCACGGCAACCGTCTCATTCGCGTCGACGATCTTCTGTCACGAGCTTGCATTGTACGCGAGCGCTAAACAACGCGTTCTAAGGTGTAGGATTCCGAATCAGCCGAAAGATCATCAGGAGCTGCAGCAGGATTGACGAAATCTAACGGACGGACAGAGGAACGGACAAACGGAGTTAGCTGGTTGTGAATGGGGGATGAGGCGGGCCAGTTACAAGTTAAGCTTGGTGTTGTTGTTGTTCTTGTTGTTGTTGTGGTCGGCGGGGCCGTGCTGAAGCAGCTGAGGTGCTGTCAAAATTGTCAAAATGTCGATGGCAAATTAGCTAACAATCGGTGGTGGTCTGACGGAATACGATGAAGGTGGTGATGCTGCTGCTGCTGATCATGACGCTGCTCGTTATAATCATTGGGTTCGTGGTTGTCGTTGTTGTGGTTGTTATCGGCGGCGACGCTGTTTCCCGGCGGTGGATAGTTCGCTCGCTCGCTGGCTCGTTCGTGCTAAGCAACCGAACACAATCGACTCGAATCGGGCGACGAAGCCGAAGATCGTCCGAGGATTGCACTGACATTTCTTCTTCGGACTTTCTCTCGGTAGCGTAAACACTTCGTGAAGACCTTTAGCGGATCCAAATCATCCTTTGTCGTCGACGTGATGTCGTTGTCGTTGTCGTCGTCGTCACTTGCTTCGACTTGCACTTCGTTTAGACATTTTGTGTTTCGTTCCCGTTCCTTATCTTGCTCATCTATGCCCAAAAATTGTAGTTAGAAAACTACAATTTTCTATCTTGTTTTATTCCCCTTCGTAAGCCTGTCATCATCATTTCTCTCAGTTGCTTGTCCGTTCTGAATACTCGTCCTCTTTTGCATTTCCTGCAAGTTCTTTTCTTCTTCTTCTTCTTCTTCTATTTCTTTGTCATCATCTCATCTTTTTCTTGTTCGTCTTTCGCCTCCTTATTTCTTGTTTGCGGTCCGCCACTGATGGAGCCGGCAGCCAGGAGAGATTTCAAAACCTTGATCCTTTACCATATAGTATATATACACCCATCATTCAGTTATGCATTTACGCGTTTATCATCCATAGGGCGGCACTAGTCGCGTGGTGGCAGGCAAGTGCCAGATAACGTTTCCGATCATGTCGGATCATTGATAGGACAGGAATGACTATTGCTTAGTGTGAGTTCCCGTCATGTCAAGTGCCACCGTGACGAGATTCGTATCGAACCGCCGCCGTCGAACCGTGCTTCACCACACAAAGTGGGCGCTAGTCTCGCTATGCAACAAAACGTGCGCTAAAGTATTGAACATTGAGAAGTTCGTGAAAACGCCTATATGGGTTGTCGGTGAAAGTGGACGGTGGCCGGCATACATACACACTTACAGCTAGCCAAGCTTAATGAGCAAGAAAGGCATTATGTCGTTGTTGCGGTTGTTGCTATTGTCGTCGTCGTCGTTGTTGTTATTGTGGCTGTTATTGCTGCTGTTGTTGTCTTTGTTGGTATTGTCGTCGGCGACCTCATTGTTGTTGTTTTTCTCGTTTCATGACTATGGTTAACAGGCTGTTATTCGTAAGGCTGGACATGACGATTGCCTGCATCTTCGTCTGAAGGGTGGCTCACTAGTACACACAGCACATAGGGGCCGGGGAGAGGTCGAAGTGTGTCGATCAGAGGCCAGCCATGATGACACGGCTACAACGACGAACGCTTTCAGCGTCGACAAAACTTGAGTCTGCCCGTTCGGGCTGTCTTTCAGTCAGCAGTGGTATTCTTTGTCCCGTCGAACGGTTCGGAGGTCCGCCTCCGTCTTCTAGCGGCTTCGACTTCTTCGTGGCTTTCTGTATGTCTGTCATTCCAGACAATCGGCGTGTCGTCGACACGAGTGTCATTTTTGAGTATGACCCATCGTGTTGGCAAGCATCGTCGCCGTTCCGCAGAATGAGAACATATTAAATAGGTATAATGTGCTATCTGGTAGCAAGTTGCATTTCTAGGTTCGGCTATGATTGTTTTTTCACTAGAAATAAGATGAGTGATGGTTGATAATAATAATAATAATAATAATAATAATAATAATAATAATAATAATAATAATAATAATAATAATAATAATAATAATAATGGAACTAAGTTACTTTCTTAGCTGCACGAGACGCTTTGAGTTGCAGCCTTTTTAAGAACGTCCCTTTGTTGCAGCTAGGAACCATGCTAAAAACATTTAATTCCGCGTAGTGATAGGGTGTCGTATAAGTGCCTCAATTTGCAAACCCCACACCAATATGTAGGATTGTGGGAAGACAGTACGAGAGAACGGGCTGCACTCACTGAGTGGCACTAAAAGTCAAGACACAGCTTGGAGACATGCGAAGTCAACGTATTTATATGAAGAGGCTTTCGCAAAGCCGGTATACCAATGACACTTGAACCTAGACTGGGGCTCAAAACCGACAATAGACCTGACGGTCTTCTAAGCCAATTGCGATAAAAACATGTGTTAAGATATCTTGGAGGAGCCGGAGGTAGGTAAACATCTTTGTTCGGGTTCATTGCATGCTCGTAAAAAGTAGTGTTTTTAAAGCACTATGCATGGTAAATAAACATGCATAAAATACTGCTGGAACGTTGTAACATACCAGCTTGCTCATCTGTTTGCCTAAAAAGTGAAACAATTTAGGAGGATGGAATTCTATTTGGAAATGTATAAATTTTCAACTGTATGGAATAGCCGAAAATCCTCGCTTGCCTTAGAGCGTGATTACAGGAGACGAGTCATGGGTACATGGTTACGATGTCGAGACCAAAGCCCAATCTTCCCAATGGGGCTTGCAAGGAGATAGTCAATCGAAAACATTTAGAGCAGATCCAACATCAAAGATCCTTGAACAATTTTTTTAACTACAATCCTCCACGTTTTTGCAGCTTTTCACAGTCAATACTACCGCGAATTTTTAAGAAGATCACGTGAGTTCGTCCAATGGAAGACGCCAAAACTCTAGACAAATAACTCTTGGATCCCCCGTCACAACAGCGCACCGGCGCACACATCGTTACTGCTTTCGGAATATTTGATGAAAAATTCGATTTCTAAATTCTCTATTCACCGAACCTGGCTCCGTTTGACATTTTCCTGTTCCCACGAATAAAAAAAACTAAATGAACAACGCTTCGAGATTATAGTGGAGGTGAAAGAAAAAATGCAGAATTAAATCGAGGAGTGGGAAAGTAGGTGGCACAAGTGCATTGCAGCGGGCGGCAGTCGAAGGAAACAAAAACACCTTGGAAGATTATACAAATTTTCTTTTTTCATAAGTGTTGTATCAGAACGTTTCAATCCGCCCGCATGCATGGCCACAGAATCATTTATGTGTAATCAATATGTGCGGGTGTCTATGGATGTATGGGAGGGAAAGAGAGAGAGGGAGAGAGCAAACGCGGGAAAAACTAAACCTCTGTATATTCCTGCTATAGCTGCAGTTACGGGCCCTAATGTGGGTGGTTTTCGTGCTTTCTTTCTGTGTACGCGTATGTGGTGACGCCTACATGGCCATATGCAGCTCACAGAAAAAAATCATTTTGTATACGCAGAGTAGAAGTGAAGATCATCGGCTGGGTCTTCATAATTTTGTCATTGTCATCACGTCACGGTGGGTACGTCGCGTGCTGCTTGTGTCGTTGCTCGTTCAGTCGCTGAATGGCAGGTTCCTAGGTGTGCAACCACCTGGTCGTTTATTGAACACTTAGTCAAAGAGTGATCGACTGTGTTTTACAGCCTTTATAGCAGCAGTCCAGTTCAACAATCTAGCAATCCAGTATCAATCGCCTAATTTATCACTAGGTGACGGGCAGATCAAAGGCTGCACATCAAAAGGACTGACAAAGCTTGATGATGAAAGCACTGATCACACAAAAGACCGATTTTTTTTCACTTGGACATAACTTTCTTATTAAGGTAAATGTACAGAGAAGCAACACAGAACTGATGGACAAACTTTCGATTGTAAGGCCAACATGTTCCTTAATCTGATTTATAGTGCGCGTGTACCAGAAACAGATGTGCAGAAGTTGAACCTACTACTCATCTAGCGCATGTCATTGCGTTTTGACGTAAATTCAGACTGGCAATGACACAAACATAATGTGGACATTTTCTCTCCCGTTTGTTGATGCGCGGGAACACTATTGTGTTTTAAACGTATGTTATTCGTCGGTTCACCGCAGGGACCCGCGCTAAGCTGAATATGCCTATGGTATTTGACAAGACCTTGTAAAGTCTTCCCGCCAAGCCGCCTCGGCGTGCAAAAACTTTGCCCCAGTTGTGGAGAACGCATGAGGAGTGCTACGGCTTCCTATGAGTGGTTAATTTGTGGCCACGTTTGCGTGGAGACATTGCATTTATTCTTCAGTAGCATTTATCCTTTAGTTACATCAAATAAAAACCTTAGTATACATTACACTCTTGTAGATTCTTAGCTCTCGCCGCAATGGCTATATGCAATGTTATCAAATACCGATTTTAAGCGGCTGGGACGGATGCTAACAAATGTATATTAAGTGCAAAAGTCCTACTTTTCTCTGACGACCTTAAGATTACACTGAAAAATTGCGCTATTAGCCTATTAACTAAACCGCATCTTTTAAGAGTGCATATTTTTGCAATTGTAGCTGCCATGGCTAAATATCGGGCTTACCCATCCGAATGTCCTATGTATATCTGATTCAAAGGGTATCGTCAATAATTGCTGATTTTATTTTGCCGTAGCATGAGAGTTGGCTAAATAGGAAATTTTCAAATAAACTTAAAAAGTGGCCTGTCACGAACTCTAGTAGTCTACTACCTGAAGTGCAAACCCACTGTGGCCGGTATCTTCAGGTACATAACATGCGATCTAAACCTTGCTTTTGACACGTTCGTATGTTGGCATCGATTGACAATTAATTTTAAAATTAACACAGTCAACTCCAGCAGCAACATGACCGCCATTTTCTGAATCAGAGCCGGCTTTATCTTGAAGAGGACTCTAATGGCCTCCGGGGGGGGGGGTGACCGTTTGAACCTAACAGTTTGCCATTTTTCACGCGCGCTGCACGTTTCACCTGTCCCGCCAAAACGTAGGTTCGTCTTCATACAGATAGGTTATGCTATTTGGCCGCTATCACTGGGCATTCTAGGATTAAGAAATTTTCTTTATAAGGTCTAAGGTGAATCTGCGTCATTTTCAGTTCCTTATTAGAATCATCAATCCGCTTCTCTGTCCATTTCGAACAGTATGTATCTGTGGTCGCTCAGGGAGTCATTACGTTCTTTAGTACCTGACTTTTGCTGATCCAGTTCACTATCTTGCCTGACACAGTTGTCCACCGGGTCTATATAGAGTGGATGTGCATCGTTCACTATCAACTATCAATTCCTTTTTATAAATCCATCCTATAAATCCTATATTTTCTGCTTCTAGTTTTCACTTCCTCCCCAACTGGAATCTGGGGCACTAAAGTCTCCTCCCAACAGTGTACGTCTTCGTCCATCCGTCTTCTACAAATGTACGGAGGTCTTCCAAACTCCTATCCGGTGACGCATAACAGTTACAAATAATCATACCATGGATGATTCTACATTGCCCTCCCACTTTGTAGTCTGCGTGCCTTAACATTTACTGTTCGGTTTACAACCCAGATTGTCGTGTCACTTTCTTTATCCAACGGCACTGCCAGTCTTTTGCCAACGCCTAATTTAGCTTACTAATTAAGCACGCAGTTGACCCCAGGTGGTCGTGAGCGGTTCTGCGTTTATGTCTGATTTGAATGAATATCATTGTCCTGCTCCTTTGTCTGCTTTTATTGAACTTACTTGCAGATTAATAGACTTGTGACGAAGTTGACTTGTAAGTGCCCGCGTCATTGCTGGAGGTGGCTTCCATTTCCTCTGCGGTTACCGCCGTCCGTTAACGCCACTGCAATTTTGTCATTATTTCTGTTTGTTTACCTCTTTTTAGACCGTTTCGTTCAGTCTTCGCCTTTTTTGGCTTCCGCCTGTGTTGATGCCTCCGTTACTGTTATTGTGGACACCGGTTTTGATTGCTTAGGCGCTTTGCAGCTGCCAATCTAAGCTTCTCAATTCCTTTCCTATGCATATATAGGGTAAGCCATCGAATATGCCAGGTAATCCTCGACCTTGCATGCATAGCAGGTGGGTGCACATTTTTCTCCGATGTGTCCACTCTCGCCACGACGATAGCATCTCGCTCCTTCAATCTTGTCTTCATTACAGTCCTTGGCGATATATCCAATCTTCTGACAGTTAAAGCAGCACGGAAGGCTCAAATATACGTATATACATACATATTTCGTTAATATTTACGATTTAAATTGGTATGCATACACAGTAATAATATCATCACCAAATGGTAATTAGACTTCGGTGGTGAAGTAAGTCGGTCATATATATATATATTCCGTTTTTATAAATGGTTGTAAATTAAATAATTTTTTTATATAGTATTTTTTAATAATAATTTATATATATATATATATATATATATATATATATACAAGGCACTTCAATGCGCGGACTAACAAATAGGTTGCTGTCATCGGCAAACTGGCGAACTCTGGGAACGTCTTGAGATAATCCTACCCGATATTCGGCCGACACGCCATCATCTATATGTATTGAAAAACATTTATATATATATATATATGCGAGTGCTCCTAATCAAGGTTCATAACTGGCATTTAAATGTCATTTACTTCTGTATTTTTAATCGGCGTTTATGATGGAAACGAAGACGGTGGTCGAAGCATGGGCGATTTTTTTATAACTGGACGACGGCTACAGATTCAATCGACTAGCAATGGTGACGGCATAATGATAGTGAAAGTAGAAGAATATAAATATACAGGTAGTTCAATAAGTTCTTAGAATGAGCTTTTTAGAATTCGAATTTTGGCACGCTTTCACCGCTAATAGGAACTGCAACTTTTCGACTGCTAGCACTCAATATATTATGGTGATTGGCAGTTGCGATTTCGTTTGATAGCTTTTCCCGTGCAACGTATCGGCGTGATTTTTAAAAATGAAGAAAAAAGAGTTTCGAGTGGTTATCAAGCATTTTTATTTCAAAGGTTGGAATGCGACCCAAGTAAAAATTGAGTTAGACGAGACGTACAGTGACTCTGCGCCATGTTTTGCCACTGTTTCCAACTGGATTAATGTGTTAAAAAGAGGTCGCAGGAGCACCGAGGATGAACTACGACCAGGAGGCCAAAAAACGGCAACTAATGAGGAAAACGTAGAGAAAGTGCGAAAAATTCTTGGCACAGATAAGCGAATGAACATTAAGGAGATAGCGGAGGCATTAGGGATTAGTTTAGGCAGTGTGCATTTTATCCTACACGAAAACTTGAAGATGAAAGAGCTTAGAGCAAAATGGCTGCCGCATTTGCTCAACCAAGGCCAAAAAGACGCGCCTGTTTTGGCTTTACAGCGAAATTTGGCCAAGATGTCGAACAATCTGTCGGATTTTTGGTGCCGATTCATGACCGTCGATGAAAGCCGGGTTCATCACTACACTCCCGAGACCCAAGAAGCATCTTGCCAATGGTGTGCACCTGATGAAGGACCTCCGAAGAGGGTGCGGACAACGGCATTGACCGGAAAGGTGATGGCTACAGTTTTTTAAGACCAACGTAGAATAATGCTGGTCGACTACCTTGAGAGCTGTAACACGATCACGGGAGAATATTATGCAAGACTGTTGGACTGCCTGAAGCAAGAACTCATCGTGAAACGGCCCGCTTTGCAGAAGAAGGTTGTCCTGTTTCACCAGGACAATGCTCCCGCACACAAGTCGCGGCAAGCAACGGCAAAACTGGCCCAACTGAGGTTCGAACTTATTGAACAACCTTCGTATTCTCCAGACCTGGCCCCCTCTGATTATTTCCTCTTCGGACATTTGAAGAATAGTCTCGGTGGAAAGCGTTTTTCCAGCAATGAAGAGGTTAAGGCTGCTGTCAATGCCTATTTTCAGTCTAACGACGCGGAATTCTACTCAAGAGGTATGAAAGCTCTGAAATCTCGGTGGGAAAAGTGTATTGAGCTTCTCGGGGAGTATATCGAATAAGAAAAATTTAAAAACATGATTTGGAAAATTCTCGGTTTTCATTCTAAGAACTTATTGAACTACCTGTATGCGTGTATAAGAGCATATTTCAATCATTTGAGTTCCATTGCTACTGTATCGAATGTATATTTTCCGGTGTCATATAAGGGCACTCGTCACCACGCAACGTAGCGGTAATTTGCCAGAGAGCCAACGAGGCGATTACGCCACAATCTGCATATCATGACGTAAAGACTCGAATTGGCAAATAACGAACTAAAATAAAATACAGGTCTAATTAATGTACTTAGTGAACACTAACTAAGAAAAGACACACACATTGTCAGTATAAATGCCATACATGCCGATGGTTCAACGCAGCATCTATCTGGGAGACGTTGGGCGCATGGAACACGCATATCGAGTTTATTCCCGTCAATCTCGGCCACCTCACAGGTTCGGCAGAACGTCCAGAAGGCACTGCTCGTGTTGTATGTGGATGACAACGTAACCTCAATGCCGGCTAGCGGCGTATTCTTACTGACATGAGTTCGTTGACCTAGATACAGATGAAAAAAAAAGCCAGGACCATGACACCCGTTTTTAAGATTAAGAGTTGTTGCGTTCAATGCGTGGCCAGTTGCAAACCAACGTTCCATGGGCAGATGCCATGGGCACCAAGTCCATTCTATGTGCAGAAACGGAAAAACACTAAAATCACGTCGGCAAGGCCGATCCAGAAATATCTCTGCAAAAAGAGCGGCAATGTGCAACGCAGATTGCCTGTCGATGTAGCCGCAGTAGTAGTCGAAAGAGAGTGTGGATTGAGTGTACGTGAGGTCATGTTTGTCAAGTCGGACCTTAAACTCGGTGATTGAGGGAGCAGCGACCCTCAGCCATTATCGTAGACGTTGCATCGCGTGCTACGTGTCCAATGGATGGTGTTTTTTAGGAAGATCACTATACAGAAGGACTAGTAGTCGCAGGTGTAGGTCAAAACAGGTGCAGATTTTTAAGCATTCTACATGGAGCTTTTATGTTACAGTAAGTTAAGAACTACTATACTACTCTGTTACTGCTGGTATTACAGAGTCAAAGGTGTGTCGCACACGAGACCCTTTTGCTTACCTTATGCTTTACTATCCACATTTGATTGGACTAACAGCTAATATACATCAAAGAACAAAGACAATGATAGATTGAGACCAATATGGAACCGAACGGAAGACTTGGTTTTCGACTTTCAACGACGACAGAGGCGTTTTAGAACAACAACGAGTAATAATGACAGCAAACGCAGCAACAACAACAACAGCAACAGCAACAAACGTCGCTCTGCGACTGCGACCACGGTCGACAATCTAGGTGCAAATTCTAGCGTAAGGTCAAACATAATACGCGAGAGCCCGTTGCTCCTACAACAACAACCGCTACTACACAATAAATGTATCATAATGATACACAGTAGACCAAAAAAAGAAAGAAGAAGACGATGAGAAAAACGTACGATTCATTATTCATAAGTCTGCCTGCCGCTTATCTGGTCAGCGTCACCACAATATTAATCATTATTGTGAGCACTAGACACTGTTATTATTATTATTATAATCATAATGATGATTGTTGTTATTATTATTATTATTATTATTATTGGCACGGTTGTTGCATGTAGAGCTGTCATTATGCGCGCAGTAAAGCAGCATGAGCCAGTATTTTGCCTTTGATCTGCAGAACAATAGACAACAGCAGCAGCAGCAGACAGGAACCCCAACAATATTACTAAAGTTTCCTTCTTCTTCCTCTTCTTCGTTGTTGTTGCATACTTGTGGTGGTTGCAATTATTGTTCATGCTGTTGTTGTCGTCGTCAGCATCGGCGTTACCGTCAACGTAACCATTAGCGTCGTTATTGTTGTGGTAGAGTCCTCCCCCCCCCCCCCCCCGCGATTCAATGTCGTCGCTGTAGGTGTTCTTGTTGTTTATGTTGCGGTTTTTGTTGTGAATGTTATGGTTCTTGTTGATCATGTTGTGGTGTTTGATGTTGTTGCGATTGTGTGTTGTTGTGGCCATTGTGTTGTTGTTGCGTGTGTGTTGTTGTTATTGTTGTTGTTGTTGTTGTGGCTGCGGTTAATAATGATATTGTTATCGGCGCGATAATTGGTTGGTGTCAGTCAACGACGGTCAAGTGGAGTTTAGCGGTTTTGGCCGACCAACAACGCACGGCAGTGGGTGGGCGTCCGAAGCAAGGGCACGAACGATCTGGCCACGACAAAACCTGGGGCCGCGACTTTCGGACCGCGGAACAAAACCACCAATTGCTATTTTAACTACCCAAGACCGTACCACAAGACCACTACGTACTAGACGAATGTTACTGCTACTATTACGCATACTTTAATTGCTTCTAACTACGGATGGTGGTGGTGCTGCTGCTGCCGCTGCTCGAACAAAGGTGGTCATCGTGCAATCTTCATTAAGTTGTTGTTGTTATTGTTGTTGTTTTGTTGTTACCCTGTTACACTGTGCTACCTCCTCTGCTTCTGGTGGGGTGGCGTTCGGCGTTCGACGCTCGATGTCGTCGTTCGGGGGGGGGGGAACCGACATACGAGGGGATCTCTGTCGGATCACGAGAGGAGCAGGGCTAACTCTCCAAACCATTAATCACGATTACGCGGTTACGTAAAGAACGACGGTGACGACGTCGATCGTCTACCTGCCTGTCGCTGATGCCGGCATGATGATTCAAGACGAGAAAGATCGTCGTTTGTACGCTCACGACGACGGCGTTTCTACTGCCGCCGCAGCAGCTGCTGTTGCTGCGGCGGCAGGTCTACTGACAGCAACAATCACAACGACAACAACAGCAGCAGCAGCAGCAGCAGCAACAACAACAATCGCAACAACAACACAAACAACAACAATCGCAACAACAACACAAACAACAACAATCGCAACAACAACAACCACGATCGCAACAACAATAACATTAACCACAACAACGACGAGAACGGTGATCGCTGATCGCGCATTCGCTCGCACTAAACGAGGAACCGTATGCATGCCGTGCATGAGGAGGATCTATGTCGTACCGTTGGTGATGGCATTGCTGAGGTCAACCGCTTCTAGACCGTGGTTACAGCACGTCAGCATCACCGTTACGCCGATAAACATTGTCGAGCGTCACGCAGACGATACAGGCCGCGATGCCAATGGTTGAAGACACCGCTAATCGCTCGACACGTCATAATCACAAACCCGACACGAAACGCTTTTTTTTTTTTTTTTTTTTATGATTTTTCCGTAAGGCAATTGCCCGTGTACGGTTTATTCATGTCATGGCTAATTTTAATCCACTCCGGCATTTACCTTGTCTAAATTGGAAACCATGCAAACCAATTTAAGAGTGGCCGGTCTGGGTCTTGAACCCAGTCCTCCCGAATGCAAGGCACAGGCTTTGCCACTAAGCCATCTTGCTCGGTGGGCAGAGATAGAGAGAAAAGAAAAGAATCGGAGAAGAAAGAAATAACCTTGCCTATTTGCCAAATGCAACTGCCCAGAAACAAAAATTGTCAATGAAAATTCATAAGTTTCTTCTGGAAGGCCCAAGAAGCATATTAAAGGTGGACGCGGCTTAGAAGTCCCTACGAATATTTTGAAGATCTAAAAATTAATATAAATGTTATCTGAATATCTGAACATTTGATTTTTGACACTGTTCCGCGCGATGCTGTGCCTCACAAGCTCGCCAATGTGAGTAGGCCCCAAGACACCAGCCCTTCTAAAATAATTCCTGGCAACGCGATTTTTGAGCATGACTCTTTTATTCTGACCACCGGGGTGTCTATGGTGGTAATCTTAATTATCTGCTTTTTCTACCCTTCCCAGCAATCTATCGTTAATAGTTAACGAAAACCGAAGAACTTCACATGATACGGTCGACCTTATATTATATGCCGACGATATTGTCATGTTCATTGGTGTCAAGTTCGAGCTGCTGAGAAACATACGCAGCCTGGAGGTGTATTGAGAAAACAACAGCCTTCATATTAACGAGAAAACCATGGCTATCAAATTTAGACCTGGAAGATTGCTTGCTCGTTCTCATTTGACATAAGGCGGGTGCAATCGAGTTTGTTGCATTTTCTGCAACCTTGAGATTATTTTTTTAATGAAGGGCGCAACCCTCGGACAACACATCGCCGAAAAGGTGCGGGAAAGTCTAGTTCTCATGTCAATTTTTGAAAAGCTTTTAAAATATTCGACGAATTCGTGAAACGCACTTTTCAGCCTGAAGGTTGCTTCGGTGGCGGCCTACGGCATCCAGCATCGGCTTCTATATGATAGCATCTCAACATATCGCAGCTAGCAAAACTATTAAATACACATTTTTATTCATCAATTTATATTACAATCCTCTGAAAGTGAACGTGTTAACTTTCAGCTTAGTCCTGGTTTGTACCATTCGGCAAGCAATCCCAAAATTGAAATCGCGTTGCCACGCTGGACGTCATTGGAAAGTCCCTGGCGTAAGAATTGTGCGGCTCTCTTGTCCCCAATAGTTATCTTCAAACGTTCGCCCAATTTAGTAAGTAGTCTCTCAGTCAGGGGGCCCGGTGGTCCTAAGGTCTCGAAGGCCACTGGGCTGAAGTTATGGGTTCGTGTCAGTTTTGCGCATCTTGTTCTTTTCTGCTTGGTTCGCGGCGTGACCAGCTCTAAGTGAACCGAAACTGACCATTGACGGATAAAGTGAGTCGGTTACGGTGGCGTCCCATATGAGGGTCTGGCCTCGTTCAAAGGGGATGGGAGTCATCCCGTCAAGACGCTTACCGTCGCTTCTGGTTAGTCCAGTTGGTTCCAACATACTTAAGTAGCCTGCCGTCCTCAGGGCCCTTGGCAATGCGTCATTAATAGCCGCGTGACGTGGTCAACGACCTACACTGAGGGCGCAGGTTAGAGCGTGATGAGCTCTAATGCCCACCGGCTCCCCGCATCGGCATATGTGAGGGTGAACGAGCGGCGTACCAAGTCGGAGGCCAACACATATTCTTGTTACGCATATTGGTTATCGTATCAGCTGTAAGACCATTGCTTGTTCGTTTTGTCGGTAAGTTCGATGCTCCTTAGAATATAAGTTAGGCGTGTTGCTGAGTAAGCACCTCAGCAGGTTAAGACCGATATGGTATCCTATCAGAAGAAGGCGCTCTGAAGCGGTACTCAATTTACCTAGCCACTTATGTAATACAGGGAAAACACCTTTTCAAAGTAGGGGTACCACTAGGAGCTCTACTTCGTTTGCGCTGAGTATCTTGCAGCCCGGTAACCAGTGCGTGATGTCAGAGGTTGTTGAATCTGCGTCAGGACTGCGTTCCATACGAACAGTTCGCATTTCAAAGGGTTCAGGGCCAAGCCGCTAACCATCTCGAAATCGATAATTTTCTGTAAGTCACTAACGATTGTGGAGGTGTTGCCTGCCAGTGCTCCATCATCTAAGTACCACATGTTAAGCGGGCTTTCGAGTGATTTGATCAGATCGTTAACTGCCAGGCAAAACAAAAATATCCAGTTTGAGCAAATACGTGGCACAAGTCCTGGATGCCAGGAAAGAACGGGTTGTGTGAACGGCTGTTTCTACCCCGGTTTTGACTAGCAATAGCAGAACTATTGTAGATAGAGTAAAGTCTGCGTATTTTAAGCTAGCTATTAGGTTACCACGGAACGCAAAAACCGGTAGTTTACCTTATTACTTCCACTAAACTGCTTGTAGAATATCTAGTTATTAAAGCAAGAAGTGGACACTGGAGGCCCAGTGCTAACTCGCGATCTGTAGCGATCCTGCTGGCGAATCTTTTTGTCGCGTAAGCCCTTCTAGGTATAGGATTCCCGCATGCCTGGTCGATGCCCACTCGAGCACGTAGGCCACCATGGCCGCAGTCGGGACACTCGTGTGGGCGTAGACGGAGTCTGTGCGATAGGCTGCAAGGGCCCCGCAGTCCTGTACGGTGTGCGCCTGTGGTGCAGAGAACCCTCGTGTCGGCAGTTGCGTTGCCTATGCAGAGCAGGCACGACTGGAATTCGCCATGACCTGCGAGCCTTTGGAGTGATATGTGTAAAATGTGAGTATTCCCCTGAGCTTATACCAAGGTTTAAGGCCATTGATTAGGCCTCTTGTCCAGACTCGTCTAGTGTTCCCAGCTGGGGGGTTGGACCACAGGCACACCCATGCGTCGAAGGAGTGCTCCCGTGCCTGCGTCCAGGAAGTGTCACCGTCCAGCTTGCGCTTCCTTCTCTTTTAGGCACGTAAGTCTCAAGGAATCTGGCAGGCGAGCGCCGACAGGACTTCCGTCGAGACAGTCCAATACGCCTGCGTAACCAAGATGTCCATCGCTTGTTGGGAGCTTCGTATTACGCGCCGTGCCTGTGCTGCCCGCTGCTCCATACCAGCCCATATGGGCGCGACATACAGAGAAATGGCCTCTGCGACGCCCGCAAGGAGCAGCCGCTCGGCGTGCGTCGCGCCCCCCTATTGAAGAAGAATACGTTCTAGGTTGGCGGAGAGATTCGTAACCTTCTAAGTGACGGCTGGGATGTGTGACAGGCCGGTAACGCCTACGTCTAGCGTTACGCCCAGGTACCTTGCTACCCGTTTGATAGTCAGCCGGTGCCGTGCAAGCTCTAAGGATGCCTGCCTAGTGCGACGGCGGCCGGTTAGGTAGATCGCCCAGGTCTTCAAAGAGGCCAGCTTCAAGTGACTTCTTTATTCTGTAGAGGGCAGTGTTCGCGCGCGCCCCTAGCACCGCATACGTTTGCGCGGTGACCACCAACGCTAAATCGTCGGCGTCTAACCGCAGGAGCCCATCGTAGACAATATTCGAGAGGACCGGCCCGAGCACAGAGCCCTACGGAACGTCCGCCGTGACAGGATGAGCCCCGTTGTTTGCCAATTCGCTGTATTGAAGGCGTTTTGCACGTCAAGCAGGATGAGTATAACATAATTGGGCGACTTAAGTGTTCGTTGCTGTTCCGTGCAGGCTATCCGGAGCACTCGAAAGCGTCAAAGGTCAATCGGCTCTTGCACAAGCCGTCTGACAGCGCGGCTTTCTCCTCGATCTCCTCGTTTAGACGCCTGATTAGCACAATCTTGAACAGTTTACTATCACCGTGCGGTACGGCTTCAGTGTCGGGAGGCTGTGTATGCAGTTTCGGGCGGGCCGGAATTCTTATAGACAATTTCGTTGTAATCTCCGACTTTGCCTCCATCAGCAGGCCCCTCAGTGGTCGAGAAGCAATGCTGGTCTCAGGGGTCGAAGGGGGATATCAGAGAGACTCTGCGGGCGTTCGCGCCCAATCAGGTAAAGGTTTAGGCAGGCCTGGTGGTCGGATCGGGAATCACGAAAGGTCTTTACCGGCAGAGGAAACGGACGTGTAGAACGATATAACACGACACAGCACAACGCATCGAACAAAACAGATTTGACTGGAAAGCACTAAGCACTCTGTAGTCGTACTGTGACGGAGTTCAGGTTGGACGTAAGAGATTCTCGCTTTCTGTTTCTGTATATCAATAAAGTTAAAAAAAAATCGACTTTTTCCTTAAGTCCTGCCGTGGCTGTTACTGACCCAAAATGCTTAGCTCCTGGCAAAGCTCGCTTCAAATCTGTTCTGTGCGTCTAGCCCAAATTGTCAACTGGCATCACATATCACATCACGGCTGGGGTTATTTTCTTTATATTTAAAATATAATAGCTGATATAAATCTTAAGCCGATTACCGATCTCTCACGTGAGAACGTTACTCCAATTTATCGAGTAAATGAACGAATGATTATCCTATGTTTAAAATCATAGTTTTCCGCTCAACTACAAATGAAATAGCAAATTACACTCTCGCATGTTCAGTTATAAAGACGGAAACTGGCACTTACTCTCCGTCAACAGAAAAGGGACTACTAAAACTTTCTACTTAAAGCAGTGGGGCTCTAACTAGATAGATGTGCTATCTAACCTATTGAATAAGATTTCAATCTCCAACCCACTTCTTCAGAGGGAGGAAGAGGTGTTCGCTCACACGAACGGGAATTATTTGCGTAATAATATTGTTTGGATCGGAAAAATTCATCCTTAAATAGTCTCCAATACTCGTCGTGTCATTGCCCTTAGTTTTCATTCGGTCTTTTTAGCCAGTAATATTTGAACTCCTATAGGTCTCCTTAAGTGCAGTCCATGCATCCAGCGTTTGTTCTACTGTCTCTCGGCAGATTAAACAGTGCAATATTATGTAATCTGGTGCGTCCTCGGCTGTGTCTCGACAAACGCAGGGCAAAATGAACGACTTAGAAAATAATTAACGGCTTTGGACATCACCATGCCCAGTAGGCATTTGTGTCGCATAGTAATTTTGTTCTTGTTTCGTCTTTTTATCCATTACTCTTCTCACTTTTTCTCATATCGCAGCTCTTATAGTGAGGGGCAAGATTCTTATAGTGTCCGGTGCTCGCCCGCCGGGTTAGGTCCTCCCAGTCTTCTAAGTTGTACAAACCTCTATTATATTGAATATATATATATATATATATATATATATATATATATATATATATATATATATATAAAGTTACTGAGAACATATTTAAGCATTTGTACAAACATTATAAATCTATTATAATATAAACCACATCATATTTATTCACCATAGTTATTGGTAGTAGGATTGAATTGATACACATGATTCACGAAACTATAACAAAATCTCGTTCACACGCGCCTGTAATGAATATGAGTCAATTGCCAGGCATGTTAGAACGTGATAGCGACATATGTTGCACTCACCACAAAACTTACACACACATTCATTTATATCATAACAATCACCCTTGAGGCACATATAGTGGTGATAACCGTGCCATGTTACCCTGCACAATAATGACCGGTTACTTTGAAAGGCTCGTTTCCACTTCTCTGAGCAAAAGGCAGGCCCATCTGTATAATTACACATAGCAAAGTTTACATTTCGATCCTCTCTGAATGTTCTGTACATTTCAAGTGTATTTGTACTGATCGGTAACTTGTCTAGCACTATATCTTCTACCAGAGTGCGTTCACCGCATAGTTCTAATGCCAGGGTAGCTGACGCGTTCTTAGGTAATCCTAGTACACGTTTCGCAAAACACGCCTTTACACGGTCCAATTTTTTGAGATCATGTAGTGTTAGGTGCGGCGCAATTACTGGAAGACAGTACTGGAGTATTGGGCTTATTTTCATCCTGAATATTTTCATTGCTGTGTCAAGATCTACATCTCGAATGTCTCCGAGTAGCACAATTGCGGCCATGGCCTTTGCTCGCAGTTCCTCGATGTGTCTAGTAAAAGTCAATCGCGGCGTCAGGGTGACGCCGAGATACGAGAAATGGTTGACCAGCTCAATGCAAGTACCGTTGATCTTGACGCGATGGTCGGCATTGGCATATGAGCCGCCGTGGCTGAAGCGAAGGATCTTAGTTTTAGAAATATTAATTGTCAGTCGGTTTTCCGCACACCATTTTGAGGTTTCATTTAAATAGAATCGTACGTGATCCCGGGATTTGGCTAAAATTACGAGGTCGTCCGCGTAAAAGGCATGCGGTGCTTTCATTGTGCGCAATAGGTCTGTTAAGCCAGAGTTTTACAGTATAAAAAGAAATGGACTTGCAGAGTCGCCCTGCGCTACTCCAGTCTTTTGTGTAACAGGCTCGTCTACATAGTGATTTCCGTTTTTAATGGTTATAATATTGTGGCTCAGCATGTCTCGGATTAAATTGAATAGTTGGCCCTTAATATTGAACCTCTCTCGAAGAGTTTCAAGAAGGCGGTCCCTAGGCACACTGTCGAACGCGGTTTGGAAGTCGACAAATGCAGCGTACGTCATATTTTTGTTTCTTTGGCGTTCATTTACGTGGTCAATCACAAACTGTACCGCATCTGCTGTTGACTTCCCTGGTAGAAATCCGAACTGTTCACGGGGCAGATCATTGGCCGTGCGTTCATACATCTTCTTTACTGTGAGCGATGTAAGCAGTTTGTATAGAACACTATACATATAATATTTATATATTATAATATAAAATACCTTAGATAGGTAGTGATGAGCTTTCTGTCTTTTATATAGACCCGTGACTATGCAGACTATGTAAAAACGCAAGTTTCTCCCTCAGCTCAGCAGATCTCAGGTACAAGCTCAAAGCAACGGAATTATAGCTTTGTAAGTTTATCTACAGTGCTACCTAGATAAGCAACAACAATTTTTGTGTGCACAAATATACATTACGGGAGTTATTTTACCTGCCGTAAAGAGACATTATGTATTTTGTTATTGGCATTCACTTAATGAACCAAATCACGGAAATAACGGGCGAAATTTACAATAAAATCATATTAAAGCTTTAAGTTTTTTTTATTATTAAGGATCCGAATTAAAAAACACATATATATATATATATATATATATATATATATAGAGAGAGAGAGAGAGAGAGAGAGAGCGAGTAAGAAAGAGGGAGAGAGAGCGAACTTCATTGGTTTTATTAAGGATGCAAGTGAAGTGATAATTGTCTCCTGACAACGTGTGCACTGTAAATATTACTCAATCTCGTATAGGGCGTATACAAGATTGATACAAGAAGATCACAGGGCCTCCCAGAATTTGTCCAACAAACTTTAGGATATAGTACAACTCGGCAAAAAAATCATTTTTCAATGGAAAGGGGCGGAAATGTCTATGGCAATTCTATATATCCTGTGAAATATGTGTTCTTTCAGTCGCGTGCCGGCTCCCCCACGCCATGCCCACGGCGTCGAAGTCCACGATGATAGTAAGTTCCTTGCTCCGTCAAACGTTCACGCTCTCGTTTCATAATAAACCTTAACGATAGCAGCTGTAGAAGATTATTTCACATATGAATTTTTATGCTACACTGTTGTTAAAAGCTGACGCGTTATCGGCGTTCAGCTCTCCTACTACCAAGGCTAGGGGCCAAACTGGTCGAAGGAAACTTTTTGGTCCCTTCCTTAAAATCTTTCTTATGGGAACGTGTGTTTCATATAGTAATATCAAGCCGTCTATCTGTTGCCTCAACGCTGGGAGGGAGTTTTGTAGTTACTTTTCCCTAGCCTTTTTCTCCTTCCCGACAGTTATCGTGCGAGAGATGTCGCCGCCCTGTTTCCCTTGTTTCTACCCTCCATTTACCTCTCGTCTTTCTTTTCGGTTGTCCCTCCCTCGTCGGCCTTTCTGGCCTCACCTAAAAGTTGGCGGTCTTTCTCTCCGTTTATCACTTACTGCCCTATTAAAAATATTTTATCTACAATCCTGTATTATACAGCATGTACATTGTCTATCACTATAGTATACTATATATCACTATAGTATACTGTGTTCTTATTCTTCGTTAGGTAGTTGATTGGCCATCGGCACGTCGTTGGGAGCCGTTGGACCGCTACGAGGGTATTTTGCATGTGCACCCGTTGCGCGTGTTGAACCTCAAATCGATCTAGCTCTTAGGCTCCTTATCGCATGGCCACACACGATTTACCAAAATTATCAATAAATTTCACATATAATGGCATAGCTCTGGCAGTTTGTGTTTGCGTGCTTGCATTAGCTGAGTATGCAAAGTTTTTTGTATTTCCGTACGTACCCGTCTATACTTTTGGCACCAAGCCAGCAAAGGTGCGACTGTGAGGTTTAGGGTTGCCGGCGTTCTCACTGTTGACATCAGGTGGGGGGATTTTAATACACGATTTGTTCTCAAGGGGCTAACGAGGCTTCAAAGGTCAGAGCACCTATCTGCTTACACAAAATCGACTAATCGCAGGCAAGTGCTAGGATCCGCCCATAACATTTAGAGAGCTGGTACCATTCTAGAACCTCAGGCATACAACCTCAGGCCACTCTAGTTTCTTTGGCGCCTTGACCGCAGGATTCCTCGATATGGAAAGGCCCCGGACTTGAAGCCGATCGATTTGACATGATCGATTTGATCGAGCATGACACTGTTACGCTGTTAGTGGAGGTGAAGGCAAGCCTCGCTCGTTGTTACTAGTGGACAGACAAAATCGCCCAAGCGCAGACGGTAAACATCAGACCGAACAGGAAATACACTTAAGGAAGAAGGCTTATTATACGGAGGGACGACGCCAACTGCGGTCGCTGATTTTAACGAACAACAGCGGCCATAAATAAAGTTAACGGATGCCGTGGAAAAAGACTCGGGGCCTTCCGTACCGCGTGGTAATGGACAAAATACGCCTCCTCCCCCCACTTTGCACTTCTCCCGAAGGCACTGCTACCTACAAACCGCCAAGAGTACTTGAGGGTTTCTGAGTCGATTTCAAAGATGTCCCCCCGTCACCCTACATGTCACTAAACTTCTGAGTGAGGGCCGCTTCCCCCCGCCGATGGAAGCAGGCACACCTAATGCGAATTTCGAAACCGGGAGAGTAGTCAGCCTTTCGGCTCAGAAACCTATCTGCCCTCATGATGTCGTTAGTAAATTCCTGATGAACGTTGCTCTTCATCTAGCAGGAGATGAGACTATACCGATCCCTCAAGACACATAACTTTATCACATAGGTTTTCTTTAATACCCGCAATGTCTTCTACTGTGCAAACTAAGGGGGGGAGGGGGTTGCACAAGACCGCTCAGCCTCGCGATAGCCAGACAAGTGAGAAAGTGACGCTCTCGGCGTAGCAAGTTGAACGGAGTCGGACGGGGCAAAACCCTGGATTCGACACTGGACCAAATTGTAAATCCCTGAACTTCGAAGTTCGAATTACGGACTTTCGAAAAGTTCACCTATTACACAATGCAGGTACTCACGGGCTATGGCCAATTTTAAACATACGTATGGTCCAAATGGGCAAGACGGATATAGGCATCTGCGGCACCGGGAACAGAAATGACGTGGACTCGGTAGCCGACAGCCCGCCGCTCGCGCGAGCCCGGCCCTTAGCTTCCGCTCTTCTTTAGGATTACACCGCACAGGCAACGGTGGCCCACATACTCTTCTCGACGCAGGAATGCATAACGGGCTTACCTTGACGCAACCATGGCACTAAAAATCAAGCTTGAGGGGAGAGGAGGCACGTGCTAGTTGAGACGGGGTGCCAGGGGAGAGAGTGCAGAAACAGCTGAACTCTCTAGATGCTTTTGACACATTCCCTGCGGTTGGAGGGGCAAAGGCGGAGAATAACGGGACTCGCCACTCACGGTTCGATGCCTCTCGCCCTGAAATCCCGAACCAGGTGAGGGGCAGGAGTAATGTGTTTCCCTGCCCCCAGGCAATTAATCAGCACTTTTTCGCTCGCTACTAATCGCTCAAAACAAATCGCATCTCACCTGATTTGTCATTATTAAAACTTGTTCTGCAGTTATATTACGTAATAGGAAGGAGAGAAACTGCAACGATCTCCTACGATAACACGATGGTAAGAACTAACGAGGCGCAATACGATTTCCCCAAAAAAAAATATTTGTAGACGCCTGTACATATATTAGCGCAGCATAACTGTATTCAACAAATGGATATACTTTGTTTTGGTCGTCAATAAATATGCTGAGATTTTTCGTAAAAGCAACTGGCGCCATATGTATATCGTATGCATGTCATTGTTTATAATATTTCGAGTCGCTCTGTTTCAGTGAGAATGAGGACACATAATTCTATATTTCTGCTTTTCACTCTACACTAAGTAATTTTTTGAGAATGTATGAAAACTGCTTTCTTTATAAATTACTGCAGTGTTTCCTTTGTTCTCCCGTGTATCCTTTATAAGTAAGACCAGCACTGGAGCTAAAAATGCTGTTTTGAAAGCTCGAGTCACATTAAAATTTCAATTTGTATCCCATAAAAAAAAATATATATATATACAGGCTTGCTGTACTTGACTCAAAACCTGGCTGATACAGCACGGCGATAAGGCCGTGCTTTAGTCTTATCGCATTTTTCGGGCTGACTTTCAGCCAAAATTTAACGTCCACGGGACTGCTTTTTGCATTGCTCTATAGTCGATCCCCCATAAAGACAAATGTGCAACGGTAGGGCTCGAACCCGCGCACCTATGTGTATCCTCCGGTCGCAAGGCGCAAGCGAATGCACCACGCTACCGAGCTCGACGGTCCTATCGCACCTGAAAAGATTAACTTAGTTCGACGCTGATTTTGTTCAAGCTTAGAGATCTCTCACATCAGTTGATATGGGATTCCCAGGGGAAGATAGCGATCAGTTAATTGTCTTTACTTAAAGTCAGGCCAGCTGCCAAACCTGGTGCAATAGACCAAGAGGTTATTGTTTGCTATAGGACACTGACGCTGTTCTAATATGTGAGGCATGGTTTATCGAAAGCATACGTGATAAGCTGAAATTAGTTTTAGAAATAAATTACGAGTGTTTTGCAAAGGTAGAGATTTGCGCGACGGATGCATCTGTGTACGTGTCACAAGCTCAATAAATGTTACAGACAGCTTTTGTCCTGTCCGCTGCTGTGCATCTCTATAGGCGGGCAGTCTTCATAGGCTGAAACGCATTGATAATATTTGTATTAATATAGACACCTGTTATCGAATATACCGTCATGTGTCGTATCGGTCGGAGACTTTAACCTTATCGATTACTAAAGGATAGATGCCACTCTCATTGCAAGTCATCTTAATGGTGCTTACTGGGCTATGTTTTTATGAACTGTCCGAATGTAAATGTCATGTGCACCAAATTTGTTGATTATTGTTCGTACTCCGCTTGTTGATTAGTGTGATTTTAGTAAAAAGATTTTTGTAGGCCTCAAGTAACAATGAGGCTTACAAAAATCGTCTTGCCGTTAAGCTTAGGTCGTGCATACTGCATCTCAGATTCTTGAACATAAGCTCTTTAAAATGGCCAACGAATTCCTTATTGTATATGAGTCCAGGCTGAACTTTAGAAACTAAGATATATATATATATATATATATATATATATATATATATAGTCTAGATGCTATATTATATAATAACAAGAAAAACAATTAGCCACAGCGATCAAATTCTGTAGCGGTACTAGAGCGGGGAAAATAATAACGTCAACAACGATAGTATCAGCATTCCATGGTGAGGACAACAACAACAGTTGTAATTATGATACGTGTGGCCATCATCAAGAACAACAACACTACATGTGCTCAGCGCTATCACGATATCGATAACACGAACTGTAGTGGAGCCAAAAACAACAACAACAACAACATATCATCGACCACAACAACAACGACAACAATAATCAACAACAACAACAACAACAACAACATTGGAGCGTTTTCTAGATCCGTACAGGCCACAGGAACCTGTTCGTGTTGTCGCAGAGCTCGACGATTCGCTGACGCCACTGCCATCGCCACCATCTCCTGCAGCGTCAACCGAACGAGCGCATCACCAGCAGCAGCAGCAACAGCTCTGAAGACAGAGCAAAAGAAAAAGGTGTTTTCTACAAATTTATTCTTTTTCGCTATCGATTTGACAACTTCACGTTAAAGGGATTAAAAAGTGGCGGTGTTGCTGCGTTGTTGTTGTTGTTGTTGTTGTTGTTGTTGTCGTCGTCCCTCTGGAACGCCGGTAGCCGTCGCGACGGCGAAACAGCCAAAAAGCAGAAAATATTAATCTGGAAGTCAGCCAGCGAAACACGGCCAAAGGTTATTGCTCCCGCCTCTTGTTTCTACCTGTCGTAGTTGTCGCTGTTGTGAGTGCTGCTGTTGTTGTTATTACTGTTATTGCTGTTGTTGCTGTCATTATTGTTGTGGTTGTTATTGGTATCATCATTAGTGTTGCGGGTGTTGTGGTTATTTTCGTTGGAGCGCGGCAGACAGGGCGGCAGGCAGTCGTCATACTTGAACATCATTATCATCATAATTATCACTATTATACTTATATAAATTATCCAACTCTTTCTGGAGTTGAGCCAAAAGAAGCTCAACAGCTCGAATGATAACGGGGATCGATTCTTACATCCGCACGTCCAGTTAGTGAGTCGCCACTTGATTGTGTGGCCGTCAATTAGTTGACCCGTTCGAGTTAAACGTAGACGGTAGTATAAACATATATAATTAATTAGTGGTATTGCTATGTTCCTGTTGTCGTTGGTGTTGATAGCTCTGCATGGATGTTGGCGTTGACCTCAAATAGTGCGAGTGCTCGCGAAGAGTACGTGAAGAGTATTGCGCGAACATAGTAGGAATGTACTACAAAAAAAACATGATTTTGCTTTGGCCGAAAGCAGAGCTGTTGCGTCACTGTGCCTTCGTCTCCTCCAGAGGGAGGCGAAGAAAGCGAGCAGAGTTAAGTGGGTATTACGAACAAACCATCGACGACAACCAACATAGGGATTATTGTTTTATTATGTCAATCCGATGTCATCTGTTTTTATTCTTAAATATTATAGAGATGTCCTCTTGTTTTTTTCTGTTCTGGTGGAGATGGCCCACAATTTCTCTGTGCGATACGGGTGCAGACAACGACTCATAAGCGCGTAAACATGCGCGCGACTAATTTCCGTAGATTCGAAGTGGCAGCAAAAAGTGATAAAATGTCGGTTGTTAGATAATTTACAGGTGAAGGAACGAATCGGCTTTATGAACAGACGTTAGAATTCGGTTGAGGGCAGAAGTACGTAACTTTGTCAGCCCGATGTTATCTATTCAGGTGTTTATGCATTGCCATGACCAATTTAATATATGTGCAGAAGACTTCTTGACATACTTTCTTTACCTTCCTTGTTTTTATGTATGTATATATATATATATATGCGTATTTATATATATGCATATATATATATATATATATATATATATATATATATATATATATATATATATATATATATATATATATTTATATGTGTGCTGGTTTGATCTACTGAGAGCACATTACACGAAAGGGGACTGTTTCAACTCGCCCGGTGGTACTCTATGCATTCAGCATCTGCTTGGTCTGCCGAAAAAAGACGGATGCGTTACGTTCGTACGGCCGGTTCGTACGGTTTCGCTGGCAGCGGTGCTCCACGCACAGCATTGCCACTGCCGCGACCCCCCATCACTACGACCAAGACAACCACCACTGCTACTAATCATGTTATTTACGATCGGTGCTCGAGCTACCCACCCCCCCCGCTGCTTGTTGTTGCTGCTGCCGGGAGAGATGTCCAGCAACAATAACTGCAGCAGCAACAACAACAACAACAACAACAACAGCAACAACAACAACAACAACAGCACCAACAACAACAGCAGCACCAGCAGCAACCGGAGTCAGAATCCGCTCACTCTCTGTGGTGCGTTACAGCCTGCCTGACTGACTGCTTGCGTGTCCCTCTCCTGGGCCAGCGGCCCATTGTCGATCGAGCCAGCCACCGGCGGATAAAACCGTCCGATTCAACCAGCATTGCGCGTCGTATACATAGAGCGCGCGTCCGCCTCATGACCACAATGAACACCATGACCACGCTGACGACGACGCCGAGGCTGGTGAGCTCGACTAGAGCTGTACGATTTCTGCTGATCGTCGCTGGTTGTGCCACGATTGCAGCGGCCGGTCCGACGAAGACTATCGATGAAGTCCTAACAATCCCAACTACAGCCGGTGGTGGTGGCGGCGGCGGCGGCAACGTTGGCGTTACGCCAGTAACGACTCACACTGAGACGGTTGCGGTTAAACGGACCTCAACGGCCATGCCCGCCACGATAAAGGTGTCTAACATTACTAGCCCCACTAACTCCACCCCCACTACATCCACCGCCAAGACCACGACCACCACCACCACGTCATCAATCACCACTGAGTCTCCAGCTGAAACGCCACTAGATCCAACAGCAGCAGCAGCAGCATCGATTCAACAGTTGGTGAGGGGCGTCTCAAGAACGGCCACAGTTGTCACGGATGACAGGAGGCACGCCGTCCCTCCCCCCAACGAGCTCACGCTTGGCGGCGATAACGACACTGCGCTCGATCCTCACGGTCAGAACGAGGACACTGCAGCAGCGAAGCCCGAGGTCAGCGACGTGACAGCGTCAGCAGTGAGCTACGCTACTGAAGGTGTCGCGATTGCCACGAGGCCTGGCGCTGGCAGCGGCTCTGCAGCAGCAGCAGAAGACTCAGACGTAGTGGCCGAAGCGGGCGTAGTTACGATCGCTCAAAGTGAAGCCGAAGTGGATATGCCGCAAGGTACGTACGCACGCGACCAGCTGTATAATAGTTTCTACCGGGCCGTTTGATCTCGTTGTTCTCTGTCTGTCTCTCTGAGTCTCTGTGTCTTTCGAGACCTGCCGCCGCAGGCTGTCAGAATCTTTTTAGCAAGATAATAAATAAAAAAATAAATGTTATCACTAGGATGTCCAATGCTCTGCATGTTGCCTAGTGAGCAGGTTCCTTGATTGGACAAGATTTTGATACGCTGAAGTTCCACCACCACCACCAGCATCCTCATCATACCTTTGCCTCTTTGTCCTCAACTTGAACTCTCGAAAACCTCCCGATACGAGCGAGGGAACTGCAGGAGATCCGCACGAACGAGTTCTGCTGGCCGCAGTTACCATTTTATGAGGGTCTCCATGAGGCATTAAGCAAAACCAGCGCTGTTGCTTCGTCCTTCTAACCCGAGACCGCACATTTCAGATCGTCAGCAGCTTCTCGACCCTTGTGAAGGAGGACAGGGTGTTTGCATGGGCGCACTCGAGTGCGGCTTTCAAAGAGGAGAGAACGTAGGCAACTGCGACGGGTCACGCGTTTGCTGCCACAGTAAGTTGTACTTTACTTATGTGTGAGTTCAGATTATAAAGCTAGACTTTTAGGCGAGATCAGTCAGTTGATGCTAGTGTATCTTTGAGACAAGTTCATCTCGGAATTTGGCTGAGCTGTTTGATGATATATATATATATATATATATATATATATATATATATATATATATATATATATATATATATATATATATATATATATATATAAATATATCTAAGACGATTGAGTATTTACTACTAACAAAAAACTTCGGGGCTGACTCTCAGCCAAGATTTAACGTCCATGGGACTGCTTTTCGCATTGCTTCATAGACGGCCCCCCATAAATACAAATATGCAACGGTGGGACTCGAACCCGCGCACATAGTGTCTCCTCCGGTCGCGAGGCGCAGACGCATGCCACCACGCCACCAGGCTCGACGAGTATTTACTACTATTGACATAGTAGTTACAACAGACCTAATCTCTATGTGTGTATGTGTGTGTGTGACTTTTTCAGTCGCGAAGACCTGTGAAAGGGGCAAGGAAGTAGAGATTACCACCAACAATACGTACTTTGTCGAGCCGCAGAAGATCTGGGAGCCTCATGGCCCCATTCACTGTGGGGTGCGTGTACGAAAGATGGCTCCGCTAGGCAACCCTATTTGTCAAATGAGGCTAGATTTTGTCAACTTTAACACCATAGGCCCGGACCCGCAGAGTGGCGAGTGCAAATACGACATGCTTACCGTCGAGGGCAGCGATGCCAACACCCGCCTACAGAACCTCTGCGGTCTCAACGATGGACAGCACGGTAAGCCTCTTTTTTCCCGTTTGATTCTGCGTAGACGTCACAGCAGGATTGGTTTAAACTGGTCTAGCCTTGCTGGTACGCTGCTGCTGCTAGAGTAATGCTAATAATCATATCAGCGATAGAATTAATATTATTATTATTATTATTATTATCAAATCGCTGTAAAAAAAAAATAAAAAAAAACAAAAGTAGAACTATAATTGATAAAACGATTGAAAAGCATGAATGCTTTCATCATCTACTATTATTACTATTATTTGGAAATAACAACGTTGCTCTGAGTGATCATATCAAAGCTAAATACCAAGTACAGTTATTATTATGAGCAACCTATAACGAGCAAAGGAGGGTGTCAGTCAGTCAGATTTGTCCTTAAAATGTGCATTCAAATAATAACAATATTATTAGCTATTAATTAGTTAACGGTTGCAATGTACTTGATTATGATCCCTCTCCTCTCTCTCTCTCTCTCTCTCTGTGCATCTGTCTTTCTCTCGATCGGTATATACTCGATCCAGTATACGTGGATGTCAAACACACGGACGGTATTAAGCTGCGAATGAATGTCGACTACTCGAAAGAGCCAAATCGACTGCGAAAGTGGAACATTCGCGTCACGCAGCTGCCGTGCCGCTCGCCTCGCCTGGCACCGCCCGGCTGTCTTCAGTACTTCGAACAGTACAGTGGCACGATTAAAAGCTTCAACTACGCACCGCATGGCGCTAACGAGACTTCATATCCTCTTGGACTCAGGTGAGCCAGAACTCCGTTTAATCCCCCGACCCAATTTATATATATATATATATATACGCCCGATTTGTTCGACGCGCTTATCCTTAACACCTGCCTCGCGCATTTTATCTCTTATATTATTATTATTATTATTAGCCCTGATCACATGCCGAGTGCATGCGGTGAGCACACCGGGTAAGCTAGTGATGCTTCCCATACTGGTATATGCAGTGCATTTTCGACAAGGATTGTCCAGCTGTGTTCAGTCAATAGCTGGTCAACTAGCCAGATGAAAGAAGATCCAGTGACGTGAAAGAACACCAGCTGTGTCGATTGTACATGTTTATAATGTACCCAGCCTAGGCGTAAATTTTGTCTTTGTGTGTATTGAAATGTTTGTGTTTATGACGATCCGGTAACGCTTTTTTAGTGCGGGAAAGTGCATTGCTCTTCAAACGGTCAATGGTACCCATATGCCGCTAGTTAAGTTTACACTATCCGGGCAGACTCTGGGCAGACAATACTTGCCTGTACCTCAGGTTCTGGCACTATACCGTACAAATTCAATGAAGGTTTTTTTTATCTTAATTGTTAGGACATTCGTTTTAAAAGTGCGTCGTTTGCACTTTTTCAAAAGTATTTTGATTAGTAATCTTCATCGTAATGATAGCTAAATAAAGTGTTCGGCTGATAGAGATTGTATATTGTCCATATTGTGTTGGGACGACCAAGAACGTGATGTGAAAAATTTTGAAATTAACTAGCCATAAGCAGGCTCCTATGGCACTATATGAAATCTGAATTACGTTTCTTTCTCTCTCTCTCTCTCTCTCTCTCTCTCTCTATATATATATATATATATATATATACGGGCCTTCATGTGTATTATGTGCGTTTTTTGCGCTATTTGACAGATATTCGATGTGCTTCAAGCGCGGGCCAGATGCGTGCCGTATCTACCTGAAGAAGGCAGGACCATTCGGATTGGGCGAGGTGCCCGAGGAAAGCCACACGCGCACGAACGCTCTCGATGAAGTCGACCAGGAATGCTATAACAAAGTCAATGCCACCAGAACCTCGGTGTCGAAAGCCTATATATCGATCGATAACATCAAGTACTGCGGCAATACGTTCAGTGATGAGTACAGGACGGGTAAGTGTCAAAGCAACCAAGTGTGTGCTGTGTGCACGTGGCGCGCAGCTAGCTTGACAATCTCCATAGCTACAGACCGGCCATCGCAGGCTCGAGCTTTGGCCGCGTCAGCTATTTGTACTACTGCTACGTTTCTCTGCTGGAAAACGTAGCATGCAAATCCTGACGCGATGACGATGAGAGAATTTAGACGATATTGCGCCACAGGCATCATATCTTAGCCTAGTACGAGCGTCTAAATGTTGGTTGTCAGAGATTATATATAATCTCTGACAGTATATATACATATATATATATATATATATATATATATATATATATATATATATATATATATATATATATATATATACATATATATATATATATATATATATATATATATATATATATATATACATATATATACATATATAGAGATTATATATAAGCTCTGTATATATATATATATATATATATAATCAAGAGCGCCACTACAAAGGTTTGGCATGCCAGGGAATTTCAGAGAGAGCAGCTTTCGTTCAGTATTGAAAATGATAGAGAGGTGTAACAGTGCCTTAGGTCGTCAGCCTAACGTGACTTGCGCATAGGAATAAGTCAGCTTTGCCAAGCAGTGCATATATATATATATATATAAACAGGGCCCCCAGAATAATATATATTTAATAAGCGACTGAGAGAATTGTAGAGTTTGTTAAAGTGCCTATTTTTCCAATGGTACATGGTCTCCAAAAGTCTAGTTTATTTACTTTAAGAAAGATATTACTATAATCTATGACACTGGTGTTGTTGCCCAACATAGGAGACAACCAGTCCTATACTAACTAAGCGCATCGTCGTTTTCGCCAGAAAATCCTGTTGTCTCTGAACATACAACGTCGGCCAGAAGATGCGACATGATCATTTAGAAGAGAATTCGTAGGGTTATCATTTTTCAATTCAATTCAATTCAATTCAAGTGCTCCTTTATTGTTTTCAAAGGGAATATAATTATATACATGGTTATTCACAAGTTGGTTATTCAATATATACAATGCACAATATAAGACGCATAAAGAAAAATGAACCATATACAAGGACGCAATAGTATCAGTGCGTGATATATATGTAAAAGTAAAGTTTATAATATTATATCACGAATTCATAGTTCTCAACATTCTCGCCATCCGCCACGAAAACATATTGTTGATTCGGTCAGATCGTGCAACTATTTTTGACGATATGGTTTGAGTACTGCGCAGATTGTTGTTTCGAATATTAAAAAAGATAGGGAGTCTATTCGACTGAGATATTCGTGCGTACATTTTAAAATCTGCTCTCGAGTGTCGTTCTGATATAGGTAGTAAGTCGAGACTGCTACGCTCTACCTTACATCTCAATGCAACACGTCGAAGGAATTTAGACTGAACTTTTTCAATTGCATCAATATGTTTCTTTAAATACGGCCGCCAGACTTCACAGCTGTAGATGAATTTGGGAAGTACAAGGCTATTATAGAGGCGGATATAAAACAATGGACATTCGATAATAAAACAACGAAATATCATGTTACATATAAGACTAGCAGATTGAATGGTCTCCGTAATGTGAATGTTAAAATCTAGCTCCGGTGTTATCGTTACCCCAAGATCGCGAATGCTGTTTACTCTGGGTATCTCCTGTCCATCAAGTGTGTAGACGTGGCCCTCCTTCAGACACACAACGGCGCATTTAGGGACCGAAATGATCATATCATTTTTGACGCACCAATCGGAGATGGAGTCAATTGTTTTCTGTAATATTTCCCTGTCAGCCTTTGTGCCAGATGGCCCGTAAAGTTTAAGATCATCTGCATATAGTTTGTGCTTAAGGGCTCCGGGTATAACGTTTTTAAGATCTAAAATGAATATACAGAATAACAATGGGCCCAGACATGATCCCTGAGGCACGCCCGAGGGACACACCCCATACTGACTAAAACTGTTGTTGACCCGCACACAAAACCTTCGATTCGTTAGATAACTTGATATCCATAAAACACTGTGCTTGTCTATATTTAGGTCAATTAGTTTCTGTAAAAGTTTAAAATGGTTTACTCTGTCAAATGCTTTAGAAAAATCAAAGTATATACAATCAAATGCTTTCTTTTTGTTAATATAAATGGCCCAATCTTGAACCATTTCAACTAGCTGCGTTGCTGTAGATTTGCCCTTAGTAAAGCCATGTTGCTGCTCGTCAAGCATTTCCTCAGACTGCATGAAGTTAAATATGTGATCCACAAGTAATTTTTCAAATAATATACACGCTATTGATGATTGTGCCACAGGTCTATAGTTATCAACATTCGACTTAGTTTTTTTTAATTTTGAGGTATTGCGCGTGAAAACTAACAAAATAACTTAATGTTTTTGCAAGTTGTTTTCTAAACGACCATTGTACAACTTCTGGCCGGCGGCGTTACATGTCTTTTTGTCCTATTGTAATTGTCCTGATGGTGGCCTACTGCTACCATGTTAGTCCAGTATGTATATAAATCGCACCCACCTTTTCTCACGTGCTGGTTTTGCTCCTTTCAGAGGATAACGGTGTGAACATGATTAATTTTGTGTCGCCGAGGCATGAGGCGATTCGCGATGACTATCCCATTCGTCAGCCACCCGGATTCAAGTTCCTCTACCGTCTACTTGCGTGCGGAAGCAGCTAGATCCAAATTGTGCTGACTCACATAAGCAGTTTCTAGCCACTTATTCAGTCTGTTGTTTCTTCGTCAGCATTAGAAACAGGACATACCGTCAGTCTATTGTAATGTCTCCTTATAGATATTTATATAGATATCATCCGTTATTGGTGCGCTGGTAGACTCATGTGCCTAGTATTACTAGTTAGATTAAAAACGTATTATATTTATTAATTCCATGTGTAGATAGCAACGACAAACCTCAAGTGCATATGAATAAAGTAATCTTTTCGAGTACTCGTTATTGGTAGGACTGTTTTTTTCGGAGGTACATGCCGTATATTCGCTCATCGGCACTGCTTTAGCTTGATTTCCTTAAGGCGCTTCCGTCGATCCTGCTAGAACTTGCGACAGTATGCGCCGGCTTTGTTCCACTTAAATTAAGATGAGACAATATGAGAAGGAGTGAGAGAGAGCTAGCTAAAGCAGGGGACAAATTGAAGTTCTACACGCAGTAGATGCGGTCGTAGCGAGACAACGTGGTCTGGAGTGCTAACGCGGTAGCCATCGTTGTCACCCACGGGGGTATCGCCGGTTTGATCCATTTTGTTGATCGAATCGTTTTTGAGCAATACTGTTGAGAATAAACGATAAGCCATACTAATGAGAGTCAGCGGCTATTCTAATAAGTGGACTGTTGGGGAAATCCTAGATATCTCAGCATGTCCGGCTTTTGATGCTATCCGTTCTCTACGGACTTGCTTCCATGACTGTAGTGGACGGAAAATAGTCTAGAATATCAAACAACTGTTGAAAAATGTTTTTCAACAGTTGTTTGATAACAAAAACTTGTTTTGAGTTACAGAAATATGATACAGTAATGGATTATAACGCTACATTAAAACAGTTGCAAATAAGAGCAACTGCTGTTGTTCTATTTTGTCCTCGATTAGTCGTCTTCGCCTTCTATTCGTTGCGCTTTTTGCGTCATAAGACCAGTTCCCTGACATTAGTTGTGACTAGCCTACTAAGACTGATTAATAATTAGCATGATCTATCCCCTTTTTCCTTTTCGAAGGCGTTCGAAGCAATGCGTCTTTAACTATTCTTGCTATGTGCTTGTTGAAAGACGCTTATTACAAAATTCCGAGCCTTTGCGTTATAGAAAACGGCGCGTTTCTTAAAAATGCTATCATATTCTTAAGATTCTTCTTTGCTGTTATACCGATGTTCTTGTGATGGCTGTATTAATTGAGAAGAACCAAGCCAAGTGCAGTACTGGTCGGGACTGCCAGCATCAGTCAGTTGTTTGGACTACGAATAGTCTTCTGTTGGTGTTGTTAATCAAATATCATGTATCTGCACAAATGATTATTTCCCAACACACAATTAAGCACGAAGCTAAGCTTAGTATAAAAGAGCAGATGTGTTGAGATGGACCAACTTGTCTTTTCTGAGATGTTCATAAGGACTTATTTTAGGAACCTAAATGAACGTACTGTACTCTCACTAACTATGCTACTAGACATGACTTATGCAAGCCTATTTACGAGGACTATATTAAAAACGAGGTTATAACTAACTAACACGCGATCTGAGCTAAGAAAACATCGATCCAAATAAAAGCTTACGTTTATAGTTGGAAGCTATAACTGTGTACTTTATTAAGAAAAAGCCTTTGCGTCTATGGGGCAAAAGGGCACTTTATAAACAAACCGTAGTCTTTTCTCGTTCACTCATCAATGTTTGAGCTTTTGGGTGCTGAAGAACAGCGATTTAGTGACATTAAACAATTATCAAAAAGTATCAAGAGTTACAAGAGAGATTATTACCGTATACGTTTGCAACACTTCACTTTATTGTCGTAAGTTTTGATACCAAGTTACAGCAGGTGTGAAATTACACATCTAGGGTTTATTCCACCAGTTACTAATCCCAAGTAGCATTAGTCTAACCCTTTCCCACATAAACTGCCAATAGCAAGAAAATATCATTAAAGATACTTGATAAATTGCAAGAACTCACATAACCGCACAAGACGCAACCACATGTATATACGGCCTGCAAGCTCTTGTTACAAACAAAACTGTATATATACGCCTATATGTACATGCTTAGTAAATAACATATTTCACCTAGATAACATTATTTTAATAGACTATGCGTCAGTCAAGATAAAGAAGCCTCCCGGCAAGAAACAGGCTGTATGCTTTAATGCTCGTCCAGTTATATGCCCCGTGCTCTCACGACGTGCTTTTCATTCGTTATCACACCCTCTTACTTGTTCGTTGCACCTCTTTCGCTCTCTTCACGCCTCTGGCACAACAATAAAATCACTACCGCACTGTAGTTTCGCAATCTCACAGCAAGTGCACGACGCAACCTTTTAAATATGTGCATATGCATGCCTAACTCCAGAACTGTCGTCGATTGCCTTTCTCGCGCCGCTTGGCTTAGGACAGCATCTTCATCATGCGTATTGTATTCACTATCAAACACCGGGAATCTGTAAGCTTACGCCTCCTCACGTAAAAAACTACTGCATAACGCAAGCCCTTCCAGCTATTGCCTATCGCCGTTCTTTTCCGGTGGTGGGCTACCCTCACCTAAATTTGGAGGAATCAAGTTGCTCTTTTTCTTTGTTCGTTCTATGACACATTGATTCCGGGACATAGAAACAAAACTGAGGATGACTTATCGATGTTGCACAGTCATGGTGAACAAGGCCATGCTATTCGAACTCACCTCTCTCTTACAATACTAGTAGGGACCTAAGTGG